>JANHGN010006782.1:55527-88909 GCA_024605025.1 Megaceryle maxima | reverse complement strand
AAAGAAAAGTGCATTTTTTTTCAAAGAATTCCACAATTATTCTTTTCTCTTTTTTTTTTTTTTTTTAAATATCTACATTTCTTATTTTTAGGTCCAATTAAAAAAAAAAAAAAAATGTATATTCTGGGGAGTCTTGGTTTTGGCTAAAGGCTGCTGTTGAGCAGTGAAAACCAGGTCTGCTTCTTGTCATGGACATTTAAAAATCATTGCATTTTAGCATTTTCCTTTTTCTGATTTCATCCTTGAAGATCTACTTGATTTTGATTTTTGGCTGGTTCAGGAGCAAGTAAAACCAGCATTTCCAAAGCTTTTGTAAGCACAAAGGACACAGGTGTCTAAGTGCCACTGCAGGTGCCTACATGCAAAGCCTAGATCTTCAGTCCCCACTCAGCACGCACCCCTGTTGTGTGATCTCTGGTGTTCATTAGGTCCAAGGTCCATGGCCCTTCAGTATCCCTTGCAGGATGTCACCTCACATGGGGCTAAGGAAGGATGGACATGTAACATTCACTCTAGTTGAGGAAAGACAAAACACTTTGCTTACCACATGGGCTGTTGATCCAGCTTCTTGGCAGATATCTAACACTGTAGTCAAGTCCTTGTGTACCTATTCTTGTCAAAAAGTCCCAAGTTTTGGCTCCTTGCAGATTTTCAAAGAACTTAGGGGAAGAAATTTATTGGAAAATTGTGTCTTCCCTTTCTCCCACCTCTTGTTTTCCACATCATGCTCTGCATTTCTAAAGGAAAGCTTAAAACTGCTCAACGAGTTAGGTTGTTTTGGCTGTGTGTTTTCAGATTTTCTCCACAATGAGAGATGAGTAGCCAAACTCCAGGGTTTGGATTTCTTTCTCAGTCTCAAGCATCTAAAATGTAGACAGTACAGCACCTCGCTTGTACATATCTAACTCCTTTCATTAGGTCTAGCTTAGCTTTGGGGAACTTCCAGAATCATCAGTCTCAGACAGAAAAGATCTACTTTACTACATTTAGGAAGTTTATGTCAAAACCTGATAACATGAAGATCCTGCTTCCCAGTTTCTTAAACTCATAATTTCTCTTATTAATTAAATTAGGTCAATTTATATCAAACATGCTAAGAGTAAATTGGAGATTCTTGGAAAAATCTCCAGCCAATTAGAATGATAGTTAAAAATAAATTCATATCTAAAAAAGAAAGAAACCCGAAAGACCACAGCAGGCTACAAAATACCGTAAGAACTTGAAAATAAAGCTTCAGGGAAAAAACCAATTGCATTGTGGCCAATATTAATCTCCCATCAATAAATGCCATATCTTTCACTGCTTATGGTAATTGCCCCAGTGATTCCCCTTAAAGTGGTTCTAGAGTACTTAGAGGGCTCGTAGATAGCATCTTATCAGGTCTCAAAGCAAAGGTGTGAAAGCACAAATAGGAACTGTGGCCTAGTCTGAGAAAAAATGTGGTCTTTAGAACGTGCTGATTTGACAAAAGGTTGTTGTTTGTAACAGACATAGTTTTTATCTGCTTGGGGGATAATTCTTCCAGAGGGGACACTTCAGGGTCTCTCTGACACTGATGCTCACCTCAAGATGAGGTGGATTTTCTAGAAAAATAAAGTACTGACATCAAATAGGTCCAGACTCCAGTGTGCTGCTTGAAATGGATTTTTTTGGAATCATGGTCTGGATGGTTTGGGGTGGCATGTGACTTTGCATGGGTTCCTGCCTGAGGGCTGCTGCTTTCCTCAGCCTGAAAAGTGACAGGAAGTAGCTCAAGCTACTGTGAAAGTGTTGCCATAAAAACAGTTGTCACACCAAAGGGGAGTGGACTTGGTGTTTTTTTTTCTCTTGGAAAGTTTTGAGTCAGAACTAACATCCATGAAACCTGGTTGATGACCTTAATTGACTCTTGGGAAGTGCACACAATGTCACAGTTGTTGTGTGCAAAATGGTATTCACAATCTCCAATTGTTATCAGGCCCATCAACTGTCCTGCACAGATTTGAGGAACTACCCTGTTGCATCTCTCCTCATGCTCCCTTTGCAGCTAGGACATACATCTTTCACAAAATGTATGGGCCAGATCCTGCAGAAGATGCTTAAGCGGCCATCAGTGTGGAGTGAGCTGTTTGGGTCTAAAAATCTGGATTCTTTTCACAACTGAAGAATCACTTTGCATGCACATTTTACCACTTGCTGGATGACCTTACCTATTTCCTCACTGTACAGCTCAAATGATATTTAAACCACCTGTATGATACGTGGCCAAATGTGAAAAAATTCCTGGGAGTCTATTCCAGTAACACCACAGAAAGTCAGGCAGCGGAAGAGATGTGTGTAGGTATTTTCAGACAGCATCCTTCAGCTGCGTACATTGTGCATAATCTTGTGACTATTACTTGTATGTATACGCGATACTTGAAGACCACATATGGAGTTTGATATTCTTGTGTTTTCTCACCAGTGTGTGCTACATTTTGCTTATTATTTAGATTTCCTTAGGCTTAAATGGCATTTTCTAGATTTTACAGAAATGTTCCAGAATTTATCCCTTCCAAGGTGGCATGTGCTATATAAAATTAAACTAAAAGACATCTCTTTGATGTTACTTTTCATTCTAAACTTAGCCATCATATGCCAAAGCCCCAGTTTTGATTGAACACGCTTTCTACATTTTTGCAAGTATATTTTTTTAAAAAGTAAAGATCTCATTAAAAATTAAATTTTCATTGCCCTGTAATGTATCAGCAAGATTACACAACTCTGATTTACTGTTAGGATCAGAAATTAACTTCAAAAGACAAGAAATGGAAAGTGGTGGCTTATTCTCCCATGGTATATTACAGCAGTAAGACAGAGTGATATAGTGATAGCAGAAATGTATTTTCCCCTGGAAAAAAAAAAAAAAAAAAAAACTATATCAATTCATTTCATACCTACGCATTTGCTTGCATTTCAGGACACTTTTCCACCCTAAGTAAGCATCTGGGACAAGTCACAAGCTGGTATTGCTTTTGTAAAAAATGCTGGCAGATAAGAAGTTTCACTTTCCTGCTACGTCCAATGTCAACCATTATACATTTTTAAGCTACATTAGGCAAAGTATTGAATATTCTGGCTTTCATCCAGTTGTGCATTTAAACCCACTCTGGACTACAAGCAGGAGTGGTCCACTGAACCTGGTTATATGCCATAAAGGAAGCATGTGTTGAATTGCTCAGCTGGGTCCTTGCCAGGGTGAAGATCATTTTGAGGATCCAGGCCATCCCACAGTCATCTCTATGGTTTCTGAGTATCTGCCTTAAGTCATTAAATTTTTTGAAATGGCATCTCTGTTGTGGTATGTTATCCCTCCTTCCTTCATAAAAACCTTTACTGAAGTTTAAACTCCGTCCTTAAGGCCTGATCCAGACCAGGATAGGAAGTACTACATTCATAGCAGTTCTTGGAGCTGACTGAAGTTATCCATGTGGGCTTGAAGTATTTTGCTGGAAAAGGCCTTACTCTTCTTGGTTTTAGATCTGTGGATTTCTTTTAAGAGGTGACCTGGAGTAGATAGTAGACAGTCCTGAGTGATTCACCACCTGAGAAAGTTCTGTCACTTTCATAAGGTCCTAACACAGGACTTTAAACAGGGTATTTAATATTTATTCCAAATGGGACAACTCATGGCAATACCTAACTCTTAGGCACATGTGCCCAAAATGGACTCCAAACTCAGCATTAGGACCTCAGATCAGGATGTAAAGAGCATTTAATGCCTTAGAAAGGTCACCCTAAAGCCCCCCATGGAGCTGTAAGAGGTCAAGGAAGAAAACACAAAGTGGCAATGAGGCCCCAGTGAGTGCTGCAGGAAAGTATGGCTAGGACAATAGGCCTCAGGCTTCTCCTGAGCAGCTCTTCAAAGGAGCGAACAAAGCCAGCTTTATTTTGTTCCCATCAAAAAATGCAGTCACCAAAGGAAAAGGAGGAGCCTGTCACATTTTATGTTGTAGTCCCATGGTTAAAACCACTTACCCAAGAAAAGCAAGACGAGTTTTCGGTTTGCCGTTGCCTGGGAGGTTCAAAACTAGATTTCCCAATTGCCATGGGAGTACCCCAACCACAAGACTGTAGGTGACGCTGGGTGGAGAAAGCATTTCTGCATTCCTTGGTCAGGCTGTGGGACTGTGCAGGAAAGACAAGGAGATTCCCATGACCCTTTGTGAGGAGAAAGGGATGCGAGGCTTCTGGGCCATTTCCCCTTTTATTTTCAGTCTGTTTATCTAAAGTATGAGATTTGGATTTGGGAAGGGGCAGTGGAAAATTTGGGAGTGAGTCAGGCATTTAATGAATAAAGGGTCTTCTACAGATTTATGCCCTCTACATCCTTTGAATCTTAGTCCATAGCTTTGTAGTGCAAAATTCATTCAGACAAAAAAAAAAAAAAAAAAAGGAAACTGAAACTTAAGACAATCCTCTTTTTAATCACTAGGACATAGACTCATGCTCTGCTTGAAAGTCACCTTGGGGTACCATGGCTCTTTCATTTCTTTCTTTCTACGCATAGGTATAGCCTGAATGAGGAAATAAGTACTTTCTCCTGCCCTCCTCCTCCTTGTGCCCCAAATCTCACCCCCACCCAAAACCTCCACATTTTGGATGATTTAATGGGAAATGGAAACTCTGAACCCCTGGGGCTGAGGAGGACCTAGAGCCCACTGTCCCACTTCCTGGATGAGCACTTTAATTCTGAGGTGATTAAAGGAGTGGAGGGCACTGGCACTGATGTCTCCTCCTCTGCCAGCTGCTTAAAAGAAGAAAGCAACTATGACTGCATTCTTCAAGGGTGTGATCCTGTGAGCGAAAAGTAGGTGTGTTCCCAGCATACCTCCAGGATTGGGCCCCGCAGGGGACTCTGGTGCCACTCTGCCTCGCCATGCTGGATCGCAGTGGGGCTGCCCAAACCGACCCGGGAGGCACCTTCAGGACTGGACGGTGGAAGGAGGGGCTTGGGGCTTGTGATTTTTTTTTTTTTATGTTGAAATTCCCCCAGGTCTTTTCTATCAGCCCTTCAGGAAGGTCAGCCTCCATGAAGCCTCTTGATGGACAGATGGACACCACCAGCATCTAATATCAGAATACCCCTCCAGGATATGCTCTTCTGTTTAGAAACCACAGAGAAAAGCTATGAAGGTGTCTTAATGCAGGATCTTGATAACATGGAATGAATATTGACCCGAACTTATGGTTTATTCACTTAAAAGGACATGTGGCCTTCTGCATATGTTTGGGCTTATGTATATGCTTAAGTGACTTAAGAACTTAGACAAGATTTAGCTTTGAGACCAACAGCTTAGATGTTATTGCTAGCTCATTCCCCTTAGAGTTTAATTACTGAGTGAGAGACACCTAACAAAAGGTCTGCACCAGTACATGAGGCTAAAAGCAGTTTACTGGGAATTACCTCTCAGTGGTCTGGTCATTGCTTTTGTTTCTTCCCCTCTGCTTCTCCTGATGAAACATAAACATTTTTATAAGAATGGTTCCCTGCATGTGCTAAAGCAACATGGGACATTAATCAGGAAAATAGGGCCATGTCTCCACTGAGATCATACAGGATCCTTCTTGTCTCACTTACCGCAATTTCCCAGTTTACAAGATGGAAATAGCTTTCCTGTGACTGAAGGCGTCTTTCACACTCTGTTTCTTTAAATTATCATTTGCAATCCCTCGAAGAGAAAGAAGCAAAGGAAACTGGGTGGGAATTAGTTGCTCCTTCACGTACATTGCACTAGTTACTGTGTGGGAGGATCATTATTTCTAATGATGATGGATGGTTCCTATATGAAAGGGTTTTTTGCCTCTGTTGTTCCCTGAGTTGGAGCAAGAAAGGGTTACTATTTTAATGAGAGAAGTTGAAATACAATTTATTGAGAGGGATGAAAAAGAAGAACCATAAAAGCTGAATCAAAACAAATGGAATGCTTTACCTGATCACTTTTATGGCATAGCTGCTTTCAAAACGCACACGCACACACACGCACATGCTGCCACCGAGCTTTGGCTTCAACTATTTTGTGCAATCTCTTTTTCCTCTTGTACCTTCAGAAAACATTTTTCTCCAAATAAATATTCCCAATGCGTATTTTTACTCAAAACACAAAGAGAATATGTCACTACAAAGGCTTATATGCTGACAATTTGTTCTTTTTTTTTTAATAGCCCACTGATAGAGACAGTCTCTATTGCATAATGACAGGAACTAGTAACCTTATCATATCTATATGTTACCATTCTTCGGAGCACCGAAGGTGCTGTGTAAAACAATGGCAAAGAATGGGCTAAACGGGGACCCCCATATACACAAATTACAGCTAGAATCAAAGCACCAGTTTATTCCAATCCATGCTCAGCTGATTAAACTGAGGAGTTGTCGTGAAGATAGATAGATAAATAGATTGATCATACATTTTTTTTTTAATAATTGCAGCCTTCAAACTTAACATATTTTGACAGGAGAGTATATTAAAAGCCATTAAAACAGCTGTTTTGCTGTAGGGAATATTACTTGTGGGTTGAATGCAGAGATATGTGTAGGTATTTATTCAGTAATCAATCACAGAGAGAAAAGACCTCGAATTTCAGTTGGAAGTTTTTATTTTTATCCTTTTCCTTACTACTGGTCTTTAAACCTGCTCTGAGGAAAGCTATACATGCCCGGCTGGTGCTCATCAAAAGCAAGCAATCACAGCTAAATCAGCATGCAAAATGCCACTCAACCTTGGGCCTTTATTAAAATTTGCTGGGACTCAATTTGAGATAGCGATCGTTCTTATTAAAAAGCAAAATGTAAGATAGTTTTTTTATATAAATCTCTGGATGGAATGGAATTGTTAATCAGCATAGGCTGATGTGATTTCTCTGTTGCAAATCCTGCCGAGGGCTCAGAAGTGGCACATTACCATAATTCCTAGGCTAGAGCTGGCAGCTTGAAAAAGACCTGCAAGAATCTTTAAAATGCTTAAGCAAAGCTGTAAGTCACAGCAAACAACACACACTGGGGATGGTTACCACAGGTTCTTCGTGTTATATAACAAAGTTTCTTCCTCATTCTATTTGCTCTTACCAGAATTTGTTCTTTGTCTGGTAATTGTTTATGTTTTCTTGAGAAAAAGGGTAAGAACAACAAAACCCCAAATGTAACCAAAGGTTTGTTATTTCCCCTAAAAACGCAGTCTATTTTAATACAAACCCCTCTGGTGTACTCTGAATTCAATATGTGGAATCACTTGACTATATACATATATACATATTTATTTTTAACTTAAAACTAGCAGCAATTATTTTGGGATCAGTTTAGCACCTTTCCTTTTCCCCTGTCCTATACTGTTCTTAATGCTGGTGCATTTCAACCCAAAAGCATCTGTGGGGCAGCAGTAAACAGATCCCCATCAATAGTTTGTATATTAATTTTAAAAGATTGCTGACATATTTGTTATGCCAGGCACTATTAAAAGTTATTATTATCACTAATAATGAACACGAAGTAATGCAAATTGCAATTATTGTGTATGATGGAAAACAATGCTGATAGAAAACTCCTCAGCTGAACTGTGCATTACCAGTACAATTATGATTTATATTTAATATTACTATAACATTCAAAGTCTGCCGTCCTGACTACATTAGGCACTGCACAAGTGTACAGCAAAGAAGAACAGTTTTTCTGCATATGTTTTATTCCATCTGTAAATATACACAGCTAGGGTTAATAACGACTAAAGTGCAGTCCACGCAAATGTCCTGCTACCTCGCTGGCAATACATTTTGGAGGCTATGGCATCAATAGGAAGTGTTTTCATTGATTCGGACATTTTTGGCTCAGGATCCAAGACAGACGGTTGGCTGTTTTCTTCTTGTGTTTCATCAGGAATGCACAAGAGAGAAAGGAAACAAAGAGCCTTTTAATGAGGAAGTTCTACCTTGATATTGGTGGTCCAAACCTTGCCTGGGCCAGTAATGGACAAAAGTAATTTTTTCTTTTTTTTTTTTTTTTTTGCTTAGGGGTCTGGGAAATACGATGTTACTCACAGTCCAGTTCTCATTGGAGGTGTGTCCACCTAAGAAACGTACCTCCTCCCAGGGGTTTGTTGAGGTGTTCTGCATTAAGATGCCAAAAACTTATTGCACAAAGAGTGAGCTACCTGTTGACCTACAGAACAGTCTTTGCAAACTGATGCATATGGAAAGAGAAACTTGTTCTGATGTTGATTCTTCTGTACCTGCCTTGAAGATTGTGAGAACAAATCGGTCGTAGATTGCTGCCTGATAGTCATGAGCAAATTTTAATTCCAGCATTCAGGCACTCCCTTTGGAAGGAAAGACAAGCTCAGTTGCACATGGAGAGACAGAATTGCAACCTTGCAAAAATCCGAGACTTTGTTTGGAGAGCCAAACAAAATTGAGTGTGTTCCCCCCACACACATTCATACACTATCATCAAATATTATCAATTTAATTGCTCAGCTCCTGCAGCTGTGAGCGCAGTATATCAGCTTGGCTGGAATAGAATTCATGATTCTGTAAGACACGTTCGAAAATAAAATACTGAGCTAAATTCTCAGCTAATGAGAATCAGCATAGTTCCACTAACCTCAGATAAGCTACTGAGCAAGTAGGAATCGTGCAAGTTCCTCTGACTTAGTTGGAATGCCTTCACTCATTTCAGCAGAGGAATATAAGTTTACTCCAAGAATTTGTGTTTCTGTGCCTTTTTGGGATCTGATATATAACTGGCGCTTGGAACAAACCAGCACGATGTGATATACCACAGCAGATATTCTCTAAACACCAGTCTCTCTGCCATATAGCTGTACTGGTGAACTCACTGTCACGGGATGTTGTGAATGCTTAAAACCTACACAGTTTAGGGGGGCCACTGGAGAAGTTAATGGAAGAGAAAGCTATTTAAAGTTGATAAATAAAAGGACACTATCTCTAGCTCAGAAATTTTCGATCTGCAAGTTGCTGGCATATTTAGGAAGTACCATCATGTGCCTACACTTTTCTTATATTCTCCAGAATTAATTTTGGCGTTTCTTAAAACAGGATGCTGAACTTGGAGGACCTCTGCTCAGGCCAAGCATTTCTGATTTTATATTCCTCCAAAGATTAATGATGAACCAGAATTCTTTTCTTCCTCAGCAGGGCTTTTGGCTTCTCTTACCCCCCTTTCCCTTTTATCTTGAGCATGTAAATGGAAAAAGGCAGTTAAGACAATAAATAGAAGATCATAGATGCCCATTTTTAGCTATTCTAGGAACAAGGCAAGAATGGGAATTTTTACCTTGTGTAAATTTCCCACTCCGTCCAATACTTTTAGCTCAAAGAGATGAGGTAATGGTAATTCTATGAATCAAGTAGAGTATTCCAGTCTTCTATGCTTTAGTCAAAGTATTCTCACTAAAGCTGAAGTCTAAATTGTCTGTAGCTATAGTATGAGTATATGCACATATATGTATACATATAACATATATATATTCATGTTACGAGAAAAATGGATTCTTTTTTTTATCTCAGTTAGAGTTAGTAATTTGTGCCTGCACAAAGGAGATTAAAATAATAACACCTTTCACTTGCTTTGCTGTGTTATTATTGATTTCCTTAGGTACAAAGCCACAGAGAATTGGGTCCTTTGCATTTGAGTCTGTGTGTTTCCCAACTATTGCCATGTGGCCTGTTTGAGCAAAAGTTTAGCATTCTTGAAGGGTTATGTAAATGTATATGTTAGTGAATAAACAGATGGTATTTAATGAAAAACATCTTCTTTTCATGAGCTGTGTCACACTGATTTGATTCTTCATTTGTAGTATCAGATCTTTGATGTGATGGAAAAATGCATAGAGCTGATTTTACACAGCCCAAATTTGAATGGAAATCCCTTAGAAAGGTAGGAAAATTTACACCACATCAACTAGTGGTAGGTGAACTAGCACAGCTGATTTTTCATTGTTAGTGCTTGAGAAAAAAAAGATGCAGATTGTGATCCAAGGATCTTTGTTTGGCTGCCCAGCAGATCCGTTTTCTGGGCATCAGAAATGCCCGGACAGATCTAGGAAAACAGCCTCATTTTTCAATTTGAAACAGCAATCAGATTGGAAGAGACGGAAATTATCTCTCGGGAAAACAAAAAAGGAAAGAAAGAAAACAAAAACAAAGCCAAAGGAAAAAAATCCGAACAACCTACAACCTAAAAACTTATAGAGATGCTTTGTTTATTTCCATTCGTATCAAGTCAAAATGGAACAGGAGTTTAGATGCCTGTGCCGCATTTATTTATTTTTTAAATGACTAGATTTTTTAGAATCAGGTTACGCAGCTGGACTTCACATTGCATTTGCTGCGGCTGCTTCATCAGAAATGCTGGTAGTATTTGTCAGCCTGGAAGTGTCTTGAGGCTGCTTCTGAGAGATACAAGGAGGCAACTGATAAGGAGAGCATCAGAAGGGCAGTTAATTGCCTCCAGTCTCTCGGTGCCGGGGAATATTTAAAATCTATGGGATTAAAGGCAGATTAAAAACTGTGGAAGCAGGAGCCCAATAGCGCTGAAAGATCATAATCAGCAAGGGTAATGGCAGAGCAAAAATGAATGTGGCAAATAAAATGACAGATAGGAAATTCAGATCCGCTTCTAATGCTCGAAGTTCCATCTTGTAAGCACAATTCATCTACGTGTAAATCATTTTTTGGCTTCAAGCTTATCAGCCAATCGGTGAATTAAAAATGCTCTTTCCTTGGAGGATTAAAGAGGTTGATTGAAGTCAGTGTGAAAACTGGCTAATAAGTCTGGAAATGTCAGGAGGGTGCTTCATAGGAACTCAGTGTACTTTTTCTATCAGTGCTATGAACAGGAAGTTTGAAAAGCTCTGTAGTTCTGTTACTTTGAGAAATGCTTTTGTGTTGGGTTTTTTGTTTGTTGTTTTTTTTTTCCTCTCCTGTGTGTCAGACTGTCATGCAGAAATATTTTAATTTGCAAGATGAATGATGATATATGCAAATGTTGAAAAATGAGATTGGGAGAATTTGCTAAAATATGCAGAGAAGTAAGAGAAATTTCATTTCAGAAAGCATGGTGAATACATATCACGGCCATGGGAAGTTCTAGGTTCCAGGCCATGAACTGCTTAGACATGTTGCACCTTTAAGAGGATGTTTCAACTTTGCTCCTTTTCTGTGCCTGAAAATCTAGCGTAGGTGGTAAGGCCAGAGATTGTGTTAAGGCAGTCTCTCTGTTAAACATGAGAGCATCTCCCAATGTGGTGCATATATGAAAACACACACTCCCATATGACTTGAGGGCTTTCCATCAGTGATGTTAAAAATTGAACAAGTATTTCAGACCTTTGCATGCAAAAACTCTGCTTTTAATTTTTCCACAGACAATATTTCCATCTGCAATGTCCACACTGATAAGTTCAAACACACTTACGTGAGTATATTTAAGGAATTTGACCACAGTTGCCAGAAATGATTCCTCACATTGATTGGACTATGGACTAATACCCTCTCTTTGTTTCAGCCCCAAATCACAAAGGAGGTAAAAAAAAAGTCTGCAAACGAGAATTTTCTGGAGGGAAAGCTAATACCTGGGTATACCAGTTTATCTCCTCCTGGTCTCAAGGGAGAAAGAAGTCAAGGGATGTTTTCATGGGACAATGCATTGTAATAATCCTATCTTTCATTAGTATGGGGTGCATTAGCCCTTGGGGTTGTTAGAGCCTTGTAAATCGCTGAAGGAATGGGAAGGCAGATGGGGTGAGAAATAAATTAATCATTCAAATCTCAAGGACTGAGCCTAAGAATTCCCCAGCTCACTTTCACCTCTTGCTCCTTCATAGACAAGCTGATCTTCTTCATACTAGCAATGCAGCAATGTCCTTTCTTGCCCATCCCCTGAGCTGGTTGGCCCAGTTGATCAGTGGAGGCTTACTGGGAGCCCCATGCTTTGGCACCATCTTTGGGCTGGTGTCCTACCTTTTGTCACATGACCAACTGCATGGTGCCAGCAGGACTAGATGCCCCCAAACATGTTCTCTCTCTCATGATTCTGGGGAATATAATGTCACTGAGAAAAAAAAAAAAAGAAAAAAGATAAATTGCAGGAAAGCAAGCTTGCTTACAGTTAGGTTTCAGGGCCCAGAAAATGTCAAAAACAATGTGCATGGATGCTTATCTGCTTCTAATCTGTAATGTTATTTACTGCATCTCACTCTTGGGCTTGGAACACCAAATTGGCGAGCTGACCCATGTTTTCATTCATTCATAACCACAACCAAAGAAATGATAAAGATGCCCACAGATTCATATAACCTCTATCAAAAATAGTATCCCAAAACTCTCTGCAGCTTTCCTGAGTCTTTGACAAAAGCATCTCCAGGAAGCAGAGGCACTGAGAGATATACCAGATTCCTCTCCCTGCCCCGAGATACCTTTCTGTTATTTTTTTTTTCCCTATGACTGCTTTTCATATAAAAGGCATTAACTAGTGAAACTCTAACCCAGAGCTCATGTCGGCCAGCTGAGAACCTAACCGCTAGACTGCTGAGTGGTGGTCTATGTGTGTCTGGGTTACAGGAGGTTTCTTTGATCTCCTTATGCCCCCCAGAATACTTTTCTGTGCAGCTTCAAGAAGAGGCGGCTGCACATCCTATCTCCCCAATCTCAACCTCACTTTACCCCTATTGGTTCGGGCCCTCTCTTGGGAGGTGGGAAATGTGGTTTGGATCCCTCCAGGCTGAACAAAGTGCTGAAGCCAGATTTCTCACTTCATGGGCCAGCGCTTTTGCTAGCTCATCTCCTGATAAAAAAAAAAAAAAAAAAAAAAAAAAAAAAAAAAAGAAAAAAAAAAAAAGGTGTGTGCATCCCTCTCTTGGTCTGTGTTTAAAAAGAGTGAGCAAAGCTCAGTTCTGAGTGATTCCAGATGTCTCCCCTCAGGAGTGGGCTCGGCCCTCTGGAACCTAAGTGGAGGGAGATATTTTGCTCTGCAGACCTGATTCATGTACCTTAGGATGGGTTGGAGTTTAGGCACACCCTGTGTGCTCAGCATTTCCAAATTGGCTTGCTTTCAGTGGCTTCCGATGCACCGCACGGAGTCTCGCCCCAGGGCTGCTCCCTGTTGTGGTAGACTTCCTGGTTTTAAGCCTCCAGGCTTGAGGCTGTAGCAGGACCAGAGAGGAGGTGTATGGAAGTGCTCCACTCTCTCAGATAACCAAGGCTCCTTATGTGATAAGTAGGGAGAGCCCAGGGGCCTAGTGTTGCTCTTTGGGTTTCTGCTTTGGGTCCAGACACCAAAAAAATTTAGCACTTAAGTTTTCTCCTTGGATCTAGTCATTAGTTTTTCATTCATGAGAACCCTGTTAAGTACCTCTCTGTGCTATGTATTTTCTCTGACTTGCTAAGGTTAGGTTACTGGAGATATTTAGACTTCTTAAAATGGAGAGGAGAGGTTGGAAATCTTTACAAAATCATAGAATGGTAGGGGTTGGAAGGGACATCTGGATATCATTGAATCCAACCTCCCTGTCAGCACAGGAACACCTAAGGCATGCCACACAGGAACAGATCCAGGTAGGTCTTGAAAGTCTCTAGACAAGGAGACTCATGGATGAGAACTCCATGAGAAAGAAATCTCATGGGTGTAGGTACTCATTCCTATATCTTCAATGGTACTGAAATCAGCAGGACTTTAGGTACCTAATTACCTTTCTGCAATCACTTCTGCAAACACCACTGAGTGTCTGTATACAGCTGAAGGCACACAAATTTCTTGTAAATATGTTCCTTAGTGTCCCTGGGTGATTTTGTAAAAAACCTCAGGTTGACATGTGCCTTGGCTAACTGTGCTTTGTGTCCAGACTCTGCCAACTTTTGGATATGAACCCTACGACGTGACCTGTATGATGCCTGACATGACCATATGGGTATATTGTAGGGCCTTGTAGTGGCATCTGTCATCTTTGGCTTTTCTTTTGAACAGTCTTGGACCTGCCATCCATAAAGGCAGATAAGATTTGCTGATACTGTCTTTCTTAGCAGTCACTGTGCGGTGTGGATGTCCATGCTGAACTATGGGCTTCTTAGGGGCAGCAGACCCTTGAGAAGAGGCAAGACATGAATTCTTCATACATTTCAGCAATTTTGGTTTGGCATTAACCTCTAACTACCTCATATCTATGCATCATAACTTGGACAGACGGCTGTGAGACGAATGCTAATTTTTGGCCGCTGTGGGGCTCCTTCTGTATCTGCCAAAATAGAGATTCCCATAAAGGTATTAAACTTTTGCTTTCTTCCCAGATCTGGCATTACTGTGTTGTATCATGTCACTATTGTTCACAGGTGACTCTAGTCATACAGATGGCACTTGAGCGTGGCCAAAACTTTTGAGGGTTGTTAGGCAGGATGAATCTTGCAGGAATGGTTAAAAGCTGTGAGGAAAGAATGATGCTGCTGGTGCAATTAACTAATTAGCACGCGGTCAAATTCTTCCTTCAAACGCGGCACTCTCCAGTAAAAAAAATAATTTGTATAACATCATCAGAAAGAGACAGCAAACAGATTGGAGCCCTTCCCTAAATCTACATGTGGAAAAGAAAACATGGTGTTTCTGATACCACTCTTCTCCAGCTGGACACCTGATGAGTTTTTAATGGTATATGCCAAGAAGAAGACCACATCAGAAACAGGAAGGACTGATAAGGTGAAGGTAAGTGGCTTATGTGTGATGTGACAGAACCAAATAAAGGATGCACAGAGAGGGGCTGTGTGGTCAAAGCAACACTCAGAGGAAAGAGTTTTTGTAGCTCCATTTGAGGATGAGGACTTGGGTAGAAATGCATGGTTGGGAGAGCCTTTTCCATTCTTTGTTTGCATGGTGGATCTCAGTTTATAAGTTATGATCAAGTGAACAAGGCCTACTTCACTGCACAATAAATGGTCCATAACAGCAAAGTCTCTTATTCTTTAGAGAAAGTCAGGTCAAAACTCTCAGTTGTGGATGATGTTAGGGCAAATTACCCCAACTCACCACTGCCTGCAAGTGCAAACAAACATCTACCATAAATCACCAAATATCTGTAGCTTAAGCTAGAGGTAATGTGATTTGTGCTATGAGGAGTAACCTTAAGGTACCTCCAGGTTACCTCGGGGTACCTGTGACCTTAAAATACGCTGAGCTCCAAAAGGTATAAATAATAATAATAATCATTATAATAATAGTAATAATAATAATAATTGCAACTCCTTGGATTCTGCTGGACTTACGTGTCAGGAATCATCCTTAATAATGGTGTGCATTAGTGAAATTATTATCTGATACAAGTGATTTTCCATACACAAAAAAAGAAGAAAAAAAAAAAAAAAAAAAAAAAAAAAAAAAAAAAAAAAAGCAAGCTGAGGGTTTTAAGCCCACCTGACAAACAGGAACATCTCACTCTTCATCTCTGTAATCACAATTCCCCAACCAGTTCTCTGGGGCTGGCTTTTCAAAGAGGAGTAACAACCTCTGGAAAACTAGGAGGACTTCCATCAGACTGATAGGTTGATGTTATCCTGACCAGTGTACACTCACAGGGCTGAAATCCAGCTGTGGGTGCCAAAAGGGTGTAGTGAGGGTATAATGTGGACAATAACAGTTTCTGTCCTGATGCCTAAGAAGGAGATAAGCTAATGCAGTTTTCAATGACCTATACATGTGTCTCAGCTTACTGGGTTTTGGTGGGCAGGCTGGCCAAGTGTTTCACAGGTTGCTTAGTAAATATAGTTGATAAATCTTTCTTTAGTACAGACCCAGTGCCACAGCCCTCAGATTCATTTGATTAGCTTTTGCTGGCTTTTCTGTAAACATGAAGCTGCTACTACATTTATCTTTTAAATTTTCCCTATCATAATCCATGCAAGGTGGCATTCTGGCACAAAGACAGGGGAATGTGGTGTGACAGGTGAATTCTGAGCAGTTCCCTTGTCGTTTAGCTTTGTATCCTTTTCCCTCCATCCTCTTCCTTTATGCTTCCCTCCTCACCACGGGGAGATGCTCTTCTTCTGAGCTCTGGGTCCATGTCTCAGCCTCTCTTCATCTCTCTGAAGAGAAAAAACTGTCTCCAAACTGCAGCGAGGCTGTCTGAAACAGCAAAACCCATAAAGAGATTCCCTTTCTCCTCCTCTTGTGAGGGCTTTCCTCGCTCAATCTATCCCAGGGGGTTAAACGCCTTCCGCAACCTCACTCTTGAGACATTAAGACCTTGAAATTTGAAAGAGGAGTGGCGTAGTCTGGAGAAAAATGGACCTGTGTTCTAACCCATGCAGCTTGTGATACGCACATTGTCGGGTGATAACAAAGGATTTACATAGGATTTACATTTTTCTTAGGGGACGTTTAGTGGAAAGGGAGCAATCAGTAGAAATGACGGATGAATCCATTTGGCGGCAAAGGCTGCCTCTTTCACACAAATAACAGGCTTTTTCTTAATCTACAATTTGTCACTGTTTATTCGGCAGTGCAAGCCTTTTAATTGCCCTGCAGCATCTTGGGTTTGTGCTCCCTGGAAAGCAAGGGAGCAGTCTGGGGGAGTTAGAGGGCATTTCTGCCTCTCACATAAACCTAGAAACCTGGACAAGGCTTTCTGGAGTTCAGTCAGTTTTTCTGGGTGAGACTATAGATGGAATATGACTTGATCTGTTGTGACTCGTTTGTGAGCACTGTGCAGGAGGAAACGGTTTGGCTCTTGTCAGCAGTAGGCAGGTTGGCATTGGTGTCCTTCTTGCTCAGCACTTGCTTTGTTGGAACTAATGCTGAATTAGATTTACAGATTTTTATTAGTCTTTGTTTAGGTCCTGACATGAGAACTATGAAAATATGTGTCTAGTTACCTCTGCTGCTCCAGGAAGGCAGAGAGAACATGAGAGGAACTTCAAGCAGACAGCTCCCCATCAACATTTTATACAATCCTGCTTGACCTAACACCATGCTTGATCCCCGTTTGCTCCTTAGTGGTTGGGATGATTTCATCATGGCTCCTGTTCTCGGCTCCAAATACTATTTCTGCTCCAGTCATTTGTAGTGTATATGATTATACCCTAACAATTTAATTTATATCTGTAGGGAGTGATTTGGAATAGTGATTCCTCCCTTGGAGTTTTGGATAAACCATGTGAAATCTCCATGATCTTTCCAGAGCAGCGGCTTTCTGCTGAACACACACAGTGGATCTAATGCTGTATAACTCTGGACATCTACGTCATTTATCTCAGAGCCAAATCAACGTAAAGCACCCCTCCTTCAAAAAATGTCTCCACTCATGTCATGAAAACAATGTAAGAAATATGGCTCTTTTGTTTAATGACCACTGCTTGGTTTAGGCCACTCCCTGCTCTTCTGTTAGCTTGATTTTAAAAATTCTATTTTAAAATGTCTTCTTTCTGGAAGGCAGCAAGTATTATTCAGGAGAAGGTACTTGATAAATAAACTCACTTGTTCATCCACTTGGAAGGTGATATTTATTCTAAGCAAGCAACCATCTTCAATGTGTTTCAGTCTGGGTGGTCAAGCACTCAAAAAGCAAGAAATGAAATATTAAGGTTGGGAAGTTATATCACTGGATAATCCATCTGGACCTTTGACCTCCTGCATATATGCCTGAAAGTGTTTTATTATGTGAATACAGATTCTTTGCTCCAGAATACAACACTGACTATAATACAAATACAAGCATATCATTATATACAAGCATGGTTTCCCACTCAGTTGGGTTCTTGAGTTTCAATCAGATTTATGCATCAAGCTAGGTTTGGAGAAATGCTTGTTCCTTTTCTTTTTGTTCCTGTATATACGTCTGTACAGAATTAGATAAACTTTCTTCCACTTTATTCTGAACTAGAACAGTTTCAAGGAATGTAGTATATTTCAGAAAAATATGAACTGAAAAATACCTTCAGACCACAACTTAATTCTTACCTTCTGCAGAAAGCTAACTCAGATGCACTCTTAGTATTAACCCCAGTAGTTTTCAATATCTGCAGTGGGCTTCAGATCTGCCTCCTGTCTAATGTCTTGTTCAGAACCTACATCAGTCACTGCAGTGGATACAGTTGTTCTCTTGTGGAATTGATTAATTGTCTAGATAAAATATGTCATATCACTAGCTTTGTCAAAAATTGTATGTGAGTAAAAATCATCCATAGAGTTGGCCACAATGACCCAATATATTTCATTGCCCACAACAAAGATGACTAAGGCCTTTTGTTTTTACCATAAAAACAAACAAACAAACAAACAAAACCCCACCCAGATTTCACCAGGATCTTTGTCTCATACAGAAATGCTTATATTCGCCTGATTTAGGAATGTTTCCAGATTAGCAAGAGCATCTCCTGTATGACAATTGCCACAGAAATTTGAAGGGATAAGAGAATGAGAATGGTATTTTCAGGAACAGAAAGTAGGGATTTACAGTCAAGGAAGCTGAATACTCACCTGGAGAGAGGATCGTTGTCCTCATTCGTTTTGCTAAAGTCCCTGGAGAGATTAACAAATTCTGGAAGTCCCTTCTTTCTTTTTATCCCCTGGGAGCCCTCTTTAGGACTCTTTGGCTTGCTTTGCAAATGTGCTGAGCCATGATCTGTGGCACACAGAGATGATGGGATCTAGGTCTGGAATATAGAAAACTTCCTACAGTACTAAGATCTTAGGAAAGTCATGTGTAGAGATCTAAAATCAGGCACCTAAGTGGTGGGCATCCTTGACAATCTACTTTGACTTCAATCTACTATTCACAAGCACAGAGGGAATAGAAGCATTCTTGGGTTTTGACCCAGTCAGATAAAATGGGACGAGTTTCAGGTTTTCTTGCCTGAGTACGTAACATCTTCCACAATTTGGCCATAACCTTTTCTACTACCTCCAGATGGTGGTGGAATGCAGATCCAGTTATTGGTGGGTAGGTTACTCTATGCACAATCATTGCTGATGTTTTCAGCTGAGAAGTAAAGCACGGGGGCAAATGATCCTTCCTTCAAGATGGAGTGGGTAATCTCTTGGTCATTATCAGGGCCAACTGGCAGAACACTGTGAGCACTGTTTGTTATTTTTCTTAATTATTCTTGCTTTTCTTCTCCTTTATTTCCTGCTATATTCAAATAAAGAGAATAAAAAGAACCCCTAGAGGTAGAAGAAGACCAGGTGTTACATGAGCCAGCAATGTACCCTCGCCACATAGAAGAAGAATGATAACCTGGGCTGTACTAGATAACATATTGCCAGCAGGTCAAGGGGTGTGATCCTTCTCCTCTACTCAGCACTGGAGAAGCCACACCTGGAACACTGTGTCCAGTTCCGGGCTCCCAAGTACAAAAGCAACATGGACATACAGGAGAGAGTGGACCAATGAAGAGCCACGGAGATAATGGACTGGAAAATCTCACACATGAGGAATGTCTGAGAGAGCTGGAACTGTGCAGCCTGGAGAAGAGAGGGCTTGGGGGAATCCCATCAGTGTATATACATACCTGAAAGGAGGGTACAAAGAGGACAGAGACAGGTTCTTTTCAGTGATGCCCGGCAACAAGACAAGAAGCAATGGGCACAAATTGAAATGCAGGATTGATTCTGTGATTCTGGTTCAAAGACAGTGTTAAAGCCTTGCTCTGTCTCTCCAGTCCCCACACCAAGGACCCTTGTCTTTTTTTGTTAGTGCCTCAAAGGGAGTTGAGGTCAGGCTAGGACAATCCTATGTGCATGTGGAGAGGAGCTTTGCAGCTGCTTTTCCTCTGGCTTTGGAGAAGCTGTGGCACTGGGCAGGGCAGTTACTGGGCCTTTATGAATCACTGAGTGCCTAGGGGTGGAGGAGGGACCTAACGGTGGCATCTGAAGCTTTCTCGGGCTCCTCCTTAAAACTGCACCTGGATAAGATGGAGCTGGAAATTATGGACCATTTTTTTATTATTATTACTTTTTGGTCATAGGCTAAGTTTGCTGTGAAATGCAGTTTCAGCTGTCATGAAATTACTTGCACCTTTCAGGTCAAATCTCCTGAAAACTTAATCTAGGAGAGACATTTGTAGAGTAACTTCACCAAAAACTGAAGGTGAATTAAGAATAGAACACAGCTGTTTCATCAGCAATAGCTCATCTGCTGACATTTTTGTGCAGGAAGTGTGAAACTCAGCTTCAGTTTTTCTTCTTTTGTGGAGAGGGACCATTCTGTTGGGTATGAAGCAGGGTGAATGCACTTAACACCTACTGTCTAAAATGTTTTATATCATGTGAATAAGTGGTCACCCTCAGACAACGTGGCAACCATCATCCTCAGGAAGTAGTGCATTTACTTTCTGCATTGACTGATACTTAATTTTTTTTTTTTCAAGATTGGAACAGATCCAAGAAGAAGAATTGAGGGCAGTGTGCTCCCATAGCACTCCCCAGGGAAGTGAGCAGGATATTCAGTGAGGAGGTAGCTGAATCAGGAAGAAAGTTGGATTTGAGCAGATGTTTCCCAACCAGCTGCTGAGTGGCCTAGCCTCTGGGCTGGAGGGCATCTGAGGGCAATGTGATTTGGATGGCTTTGGAGCCCTTCCACTTGGCAAGCAATAATTCAGAGCTCATGCAGACAAAGAGCCAGGGTGAGTCACCAGTCTGCTGATTAGGCTGCTCTCCTGGGAGGGAGGCACCTGGATCCCAGATCCAGGTTAGGGCTACAAAGTGTAACAGCATCAACTGGGAGGGATTGGAAATACTTAGTGCTGCCTGGTTAGGAGGCTCTTCTTGCGTGGGAGGCACAAGTTAGAATCCACTTGGAGAGGGGAGAGAGTTTAATTCAGGTTGCCTAAAACCTAAAGAAAAGCTCTTATCACTGCGTTATAACTATGGGGCTGGAATGGTGTCTCTTCAGTCATTGAGTGCTGAGGTGGACATATGACCTTGTTTCCTTAAAAGTGTTGGAAAATAATTTTTTTTTTTTTTTTTTGATCCACTGGGACATTCTGCAGAGAACAGAACAAACCCATGACTTCTGGTCCTCCTTTCTGTTGGACTATCTTTTTATGTTTTTTAAAGCTGCATTAGGGCTTTTTGCCTACAGAACAGATAGCTATTCACCCTCCCCTGTCTGGCAATGTCATACCTTGCTCTGGAAAGTGCTGAGAGCATGCTTATATATGCATCTGGGCACATTATTTCTGTGAATGGGCTAGTGGACTGGGAGCTGGGACTGGCCACAGAAAAGTTTGATGGGCCTGGAAGACCTTTTAACTATGAAAAGAGAAAGGGGAATTTTATTGTCTTGGAAAAGCCTCCATAATTTTCTCTTAAATGGATATGCTAATTGTAAGCATTAGAAATTAGTCTGGAGTCTTAGGGATAGATTCTTCTTCATTTGCATCAGCTTTAAGTCAGGGATGTCTCAATTCAAACCCAAAGAATTATTCTCCTGTAAGAGAGATAAGAAAAATGGCAAAAATTGTTTATTTGTGTCAATCTCATAAAATGTGTAAAGGGGAGTCTCCCTGCCCTTGACGGGAGGGATCTGAAAGATCCTATCTGATCTACCTCTGTCAGCTTGGCATCTTTGCAGTAGTCAGTGGTTGCACAAAACTTGCCCATTTTTCCCTATATAGCATTGCTAAATTACCCTTTCTGGTTTTGTTTTATTACCCCCTCAGAGCAATGATCTCACCGATCAGTGTTGTGTTGCTCTTTGGGAGTGGCAGGGGTGGAGTGGGGTGGGACGAGCAAAGCCCTGAGCTTTTTCCAGAGTTCCCTGCATATGCAGAACATTTCATTGTCTTCTCTAACACGCCCTCACCTTTCACACAGACTGGAATTTGACACACCAGGTTAGAGAAAGAAAGTGAGGAAAGAAAAAAAAGCCAAAAAAACCCAACAAAACCACCCCCCCAAAAAAGCACAACACAAGAAAAACCCCAGCAAACAAGATCTTATCATGGAAAATATCCATCCCCCCTCCTGATAATAAAACAGGCCTCGGGTTAGGAAAACAAAAAAATGACTCTAATGAACACTCAGAATTAACATGCAAATACATCCATGGTTCCTGGCACAGATGGAAAGACAGAACATAAGCCTCTTCCAAAATGGCAATTTTTACACTTCTTGCAAAAGGGAAATTTTATCCCAGTTACTAATGTTTCTGCGATGTCTTGAGAAGGTTTTCTTCTCCATTGAGGAAATCTCTGTATACTCCTTCTCCCTCACCCCACCCCATACCCCACATTCATTTCACCAGGTGGCATGACGAAACCCTCCAGATCAAGGCAGGTTTCATCAACAAGGCTTCATGCCATGCCACCCATAATTCATCCCAGCCTGCTGTGGCTTTCTCCCAGCAAGCAGCATCTCTTGCAAAACCAGCCCCTGTCTCACACTCCTTCCAAACTCGGTATTCCTGAGCACCAGCAGTAGAAGAGCATGAATCACCAACAGAGCATATAGACCTTCGCTCCACTCCGGCCAGTTTGTGTCATTGCCTTAATGTTAATTACACACCATAATGTGTGCATTTAATTTCCGTGGTGTTTCAATTAAATTAATCAGGCAATTAAAATTAATTAAAATTACAGAAATCACCTGCAGAAAGTGCTTGAAATGTGGGGGAGGGGAAGGGAGGGGTTGGGAGGGAGCTGGGAACGTAGATGGCTGTGTTTTCACAGACCTTCCTTCCCTTGATTAATTTTGGGGATAGACTCTTTTGGAGCAGGTTATTTAAGGATTTTAAAACTGTTCCAAGGCCCATTGAAGCCAATGGAAATCTTTCTATTGGCACTGATAGGCTTGGGACCAGGCCACTAGCCTCAAGTGCTCAGGTTAGAGATTTAAGGGGTAGGTGATGAAAGACCTGATGCTGAGCAGAAATCCCTCAACACCTCTGAGGAACAAGGCCAAAGGCCCTGAAGTATCAAATCAGGGTCATATTTTGAAAAGCCACCAGTTAAAGATGAGGGTGATGTCTGTGGGAGTTGGATGCGTCAGTGCTTCCAAGGATCTGGGCTGGAGATGTATTCTAAGAAATGTGAATGTGTTTTAAGTGTCAAAGGACTTTTAAAATATGATCAAACATACACTACCCTGAAATCCCATTGACTTCTACAGCCAATGAGAGTGGGTCTTAATTTCCCAGAGTCATTCATGCTTCCTGAAATCTTGTGCAAGTTACATAGACTCTCTATAGAAGCTCCCTTCCATTAGGCAGGGTTTAGTGCATTCAGTTGCTTCACAGAGAGACTGTACGCTGCTCTGTGGAAAAGTTTGAAGATGTCACGTCAACCCAGACAGCTCACCTACTGCTTGTGCCCTTTTTTACCAGGCAAGCACAATTACATACTGGTTTTATGGAAGGGTCGGCACTTTCAGCTTTTGAACAGCTAATTCCTCCACAACATCCTACCAGCCAACTCCAACCCAACTACTTGTCATGTCTGGGAGACAGGTTAGCTCCTTCTACACTTTCCTGGAAAGTCTTTGCCTGGCACACTGCTGTCTTAGCAGGTGAGTCACCCATTCTTCACTCCCATTCTTTGACCCGCAGTTGGGGATGTTTATACCGCAGTCACTGAAGCTCATGCAGGTATCCCCGAGCTGCCTTTAAATTAATTTACCAGAGTACCATTGCTAGGAGAGCTGTAGTTGCAGGGAACACCGTGGGTTGAAAAACCAGGGTATGAAGCAAAGTAAATGCTCATAATTAGGTTGAGCTGGTCTGTGCTGCACTGGCTATTGGAACCTGAGCTCTCTGTTTTAAAGACATAACTGCTTTTTCACACATTATAATTTCCCTCACATTGCCAGATAATCCCTCACAGTTCCATAGGCAATTACCCATGCTTCTTGGTGTCCAAGAGGGAGTAAAACCTTATCACCTCTGCCCCGATGGTGCCCGCTTCTGCTCTGCACTCCTGAGCCACCTTTTTCTCTCCAGTTGTTTAGATGATTAACATAATTAAGTTATGCACACAGAAAATGTTTAAGGCTTCTAGTTAGTCTGAAGTTTACTGCCAGCTTCAGATCTGAAAGATTTAAGTGCACCAGAGCTTGTGTTATTTTTTTCCAACCATATCAGTTGATATTTTCTCTTTCTGTAAACCTTGCATCTTTTACACTTTCGAACGATCAGGCCACAATATTCCCTTTATTATTAGCCACTGTCTTCTGCTATCTTTTGTCTTTCTAAAGTCAAAGCAGAATGTCCACTGATACAGCATATTTTCCAATCTTTTCAGTTTTTGGAACTGTATCTTTAATTTTTATCTTTTATCTGTCTTTCTCCACTCCCTTTTTTAAAAAAAGATAGAAAATAAAAAACAGCAGAAACAAAAGAGACAGGAAGAGGAACAAAAAACCCACCCAAGAATAGAAAACTTTCATTTTCAAAATTAGAAGCTTGAAGAGGATGATAGTATTTTGCTTCCAAACAGCCTGAATTTTTAATTTCAAATCTGATGAACACTCTTACCCCTCTCCAAAATTCCCTAAGTGACGAAACAACCCTTTCTCACTTTGCTAATCCTCCTCCATCTGAATCCTTTGACACAACTTCTTGTGTGGCCTTTGGCATGTCACTTCACCTCAGTTTCCTCCTCTATAAAATGGCTGTTAATCCGTATATAGTATCACCCACGCAAATTGCCAAGGCTTATGCCTGAACAGAGCTTTGAAGATAAGTGAGTAAAGTTTCAAAAGGACCTAAGAGATTTAGGAGTGAAAGTTTCATTAGCTTTCCATCAGATTTGTACTTTATATCTCCGAGAGCCTTTTGAAAGTCTGCAGAATTGCAAGACTTTACTCTTCACAGTCATATTCCTTATTCTCCTCAAGGAATGGGATTGCTCCAGGCTAGTTTTGGCAGAAGAGCTTGTTCCTCAAAAGAAGCAAGGTGAGACTTGGGGCTCTCCAGTTTCTCCCCCCCTTTCTGGGTTTAAGATATGAAACCTTGACTGTGTGCTCCAACCTTTTCAGGTGAAATGGTATCTCTCAGGTATTTATATCGGTAGATCTACTTGGCTTATTTCAGCTGAAGGAAGGGAGGGAAGGTGCATATCTTCAGCTATGCCACCAGATTTGAGATAGTAACCTTCAGCTGGGAGGCAGTGGTGAGCTCCTTTGGATGATGTGGAGGTAGTTACCTCATCAGATAGCACTACTGCTTCTTGAAGAGAGAACAATTATCTCTTTTCTTTAAATGCAGCTTCATGGAAGGGTCTTCAAAGATGCCTTGTCAAACTTGTAGTACACTAGTTGATTCAAGAAGAGTTACGAGCATTCTCTAACTGAAAAAGGATGATCTTACTGCTCCATTTGTCCAGAGAATAGAAGTCACAGGATTTTGTTAAAAGAACATCAGCACTAAGAGAAAAATACTAAAGGTCAAAATTCAGAGATACAGAAAAAATTCCAAATATTGGGCTTTTTGGTTATTTTGGTGTTTGCCACCTTGACTTCCACTTTCTAGCCTTTCTCAAAAACTATAAAAAGGGAAAGAAAATTAAACAGTTCAACCAAAAACGCTTTATAGATAGCAGTGGTTTGGTGGCTTTGGTTTGTTCAGCTTCATTGGCTAAACCACTCATCTGAAATCACCTGGAAATAATGTTGCTTTTCTTTGCGGGACTTTCCATGTCAAAATGAAAATGAACTTGTGAAGAAAGAAACATTTTCTTTGTCCTTTTGTGTTTTTTTTTTTTTTAATTATTATTATTTTATTGACATACCTATCGCAGCTGAATTTGAAAATTAATTAAGATTTGAGAACAAGAATCTGGACGATTTTTTTTCCCAAAAATTTGAGGAAAACTGAAAAGCTTTTATTTTCCCTCCAAACTGCCATATGTGACCTAAATTTACTGATGAGTTTGATCAACTAGATACTACATTTTGTCTAAAATAGGCCTTTCTACAAAACATAATAGTGCTCAGTTTGAAAAATGGGTCCTTAAAAAAACCAGTATCATTATAATCATAAACAAAAGGTTAGTTTCAGAGATTGATAGCACAAGGTTCTGAATAGTCTAATGAAACTTTGAAGCTAACTTTTGTGGGGGGGAGGATGGTGGGATGAACCAGCTATTCGCAATAGGTCCCTCCAATCTGAATTATTCTGTGGTTATCTAAATATTTGTTTTTAATATCTTGTTCCTATTACTCCCAAATTTAATACCTTCCAGTTTAATATATTCAGCCTTTAACACTATATTTTTCTTCAAGTTACAACAGATGAAACAAGCACAGAAGCAGATCATGATAAATTTCGTGGCTGAGTAGACCACTGAGCCTGCAAGACCCAAGTCTCAAAACATCATCACACTGTAAGTTTCTTATTCTCTCTTTAGTTGTACAGAATTTATAAAATGTAGAAAGCTCAAGAAACATCTCTAAAGTACTTGTTTGGGAAAATTAGAGCAAAAAATGATCTCTTGGGAGATTTTTCTTTTTTTTTTTTTTTTTTCTTTCAACTACAATGAAGTACCGTTGACCTAAAAGCTGTGTTTCTGCAAGGACGTTGATAGTGTCCATGCTTATTGCCAACCACAACTCAGAAAGGCAGGGGACTCAAGAAACCCCAGGAGAATTTATCTTGTGATGGAAGGTTCTTGGTATGCAGCAGAGTTTCTTTTCACCTCTGGAATCACACACTAATTCTAATTAGAGATGTTAATTAAATACATTTTGTTAAAACATGTTACATCGAAGCTGAAGCATTTTGTTTCTATTTTGTTGACACTTTTCTCTGAGATTTGTGAGGTTCAAGTCTATGGCTAGGGAGAGTATTCAAGGAAAAGCAGAGTCTCATGTTTCTGTTACATGGATAGTACAGGAGTGTGATTAAAATTGCAAAATATTTGACCAAATATTTGAAAACCTTTTTACTTTCCTCTTTTTCTTCTCTCCAGTGTGGACTGAAAACAAATTTAAAACCTAAAAAACTGTGGTAAAATGGAATTGCTGTCCTGTGGACAGAAAATTTGTCGTGCTAAATACAGTTCCTCCCTGTTGAAGCACAGCAATTCACTTATGCGGACATATCAAGTGCCCAATGTGTTGCATGGATTGCTAATAATTATGGACACATCTTGGTGGTCATATTGAATTCAATGGCAATTTTCCCACAGATTTTATCAGGAACAGATTTTTATCCCTATATACTTTAATTGTATAACTCAGTTTCTGTTATTGCTTAAGACTCCCTGGTCTGTGCCAGCATGTAAAATTCTGATGAAGTTTTATGTTAGCGGCTGCTGCTAACTGTTCTTAATTATTTGATAGTCATCTGAGGGCTGAATTTTACAGATTTGCAGCTCATCTTATTCTAATTCTAACCAGTGGTAGTTTGGCTACTTTGTCCGTCAGTAAATCAGATCTTTAAAGGGTATTCCTGATCCTGTTGTCTCTAATGGATGCAGGTCCATACTTCCAAAGATAAACAATTTCTTCAGTTAACTAAGTATATAGTATGTGAAAAAACATCCAGACTGTCCTTTGTGGGGAAATTACAAGATTTGTTCTTTTTTTGGGGGGAGGGATCTTTAGGAAAAAATCACAGAATTTCTCATCAAGCTAAATATTCTGATACATCATCACGAAGCACAGCCTTGACACCAGTGTATGATGGGGAACTGGGTGGGCAGCAGAAGTCCTTGATGTTCTGACTGTCAGATTACACACACCTGGGATATCTGCCCTTGAAATTTTCACAGTTGCTCAGCACCATGCTGATATATTCTGGTTACAGCTCCAAATTTATTACCTTTTTTTCAGGGATGCTATAGGAAAGCTTGATTTAAATTATCATTCAGCCTAAGACACCCCAACTTATTTGTTAAGACATTTCTATGTTTAATCTTCATTACTCTAGTAATAGCTTTCCAGGTCTTCTGTTTTGTTCTTTCCTTTTGGGGGAACAGGATTTTCCACCAGCACTACAAGGACTGTCAACTGTTATGCACAGTCCCACCAGAACACAGTGAATCTGCAAGGGTGAAATAGCAGCCGCTGGCACATTACAGGAGATTTTAGCATCTCCCCTCCCTCTTGTCTTGTGGGAAGAGTGAATTAGGCAGTACTGCACTTCTATAGCAGTGGGTTCACAGAAGGCTAGTCCTCCTAGGGCTGTACATTCATGGTCAAGTGAATGGCTGGATGAAATTTTTTGGCACTGTAGGTTTTACCAACCCTTTCTCAGCTTTTCAAGTTTAAATGACAGGTTTTTCCTCTCAATGGGAGTGGAGAGTAACCTTGGTTCAAGCTGCCCTATTGAAGATGTATGGTGGCTGTTCTAAGAAACTGGAAGAGGGGGGTTTAGTCTCTTCCCACTCAGATATCACTCATGTAATCGGACCTCACATCTAGACTAACACCCTGCCTCGCCTTAGCTGTAATTGAAAAAGAAAAAACGAAAGGAGTCTGTGTATGCCAGAGGCATAATAGTATCAAAAGTCTATAGTGAAATACAGGCATTTTTGCCTTTGGGCACCCAAACTGGGGCATCTAAAATGCCTGGTATCCAGTCAGTCGATACTCAGAAGTTTCTGAAAATCAGCCTTTGGAAATACCAGAGAAAAGTTCCAAAATTTAAAAACCCTTCTGTCAAAAATCAGTCTCTACTGGGTAATTTTGGAACAACTTACACATCTTCCCCACCCCCAAGTGCTTTTAGAAGGTTTAAATGATGATGAATGCCTTTGCATTTGGGGTCAGACAGAAAACTACTCCTAAGCTGACACCTTACCTACCACATTCCCAGCCTACTGGGAGTACTGGCTTTGAAATTGAAAGGTTTATATCAGAAATGTTGACAGAACACTAAACTGGAGTGATGTGGGCATCAGGGAGGTGTGCAAGGTGGGAGCTCTTTGAATCAGTCTTTCTCATAATCCTTGGAAGGACTGTAGAAAAGATTAATTTTCTATATCAAGTTTCATTCATTGAAAGGATTCAGAAGATAAACTCATAAACTATGCAAGCACAGACACAGTGTGGTGAAGGGGTTAAAGGACTGAAGAAGACTCAGTAATTCTTTCAAATGGGGACCAGATGTTTGCTGACATTTTAAAACCACACAGACTCCTCCACAACTACTTACCTTTCTGATACTGTCAATTGTTCAGCTGAGATCAATGAGACATTACTGAAGAAGTAGTTTATTTTCCATGGTTTCTTCTGTTTGCATCATAAAACACATGGACAAAAGAATAAGGGTGCATTAATAATAGCAAGATTTGTTCTCACCTGGTTTAAATTGTCATAGCTCCACTGAAGTCAATAGAAGAGCTCTGATTTACAGCAGATGGGCTTTTGTCCATTAGTGTGGTTGCCTATACTTGGTGATATCACAAGAGCTTTTACAGGCTATGTCAAGTTGCTCAATATCATGTCTATGCAAGGCTGCGCCCCATCAAATGCTGTGGTGAAAGGTATCTCAATACAGACTCAGGCCTGCTGCATACATGGGAGTTTTGAAAACCCAGGAGGAGAGACTTTCACATCTAAGAGTAAGAAGAGAGATGACAATAGCATTGGTTGGTAACTGTGCAACATAAGTGATCAAGTGCATGAGTAAAGTTACCAAGTGCACGAATAAAGATCTTCAGCTATACAGAAAAAAAGGAAGGAGTATGTGGAACTGAATGACATGCAGGTAGAAGAAAATTCCATTTTATTTGTTGTCCATCTCACATTAAAAGCAGACAAAAGTGAAGAGGAAGCAGGAGCTATGTTACAGCTTTGCTGTAACAGATAGGTCACATCATGTCTGTTCAGTCCAGTTTGATTCCTTCTCTATCATGACTCACTTGTGCATACTCATGAAGGGGTGCTGAATTTGTCAGGCAAAACACAGAGACAGTCATATCACATTTTGTAAATCCTGTTGTCTCAGTTTAATCTGCATCCAAAAATATTGCTTGTGTGATGAAAGGGGTGGGCTGAGCAGTGGAAAGACATTTCAGTGCCCAAAGTGACTGATCTCATCACTATTATCTTGAGCATCTCAATTTATCCCTTTGTCCACTAACTGTTGTGGCCTCTTTTCCTAGGGGCAAAAAATTGTAATAGCAGCAAAGAGAGACAAATTGAGGGAAGTTATGTCTCTTCTATTCAGACTGCTGAGCAATTTGGGAGCATTGTGGCTGCTGGATATTTCCCATCATAGTCACTTGGAGCAGTGTGGCAACTAAGGTGTGGGGAAACTAACCAAGCCAAACTCCCAGGGTGCATGGATTGGAACTGCCTTTCTGGCTAATGGCTGAGAAATCTGTTTTAAACACCATGAGCTAATGACACGGAGGTGGGAGAGGGCAGGAGGAAATAGCAAATCTGGAGCATTATTCTGGTCTGGGAGGGAGTTTAGCTTGGGATGCTCTAACTCAGACCTCTGACGCATAGGTTTTTTTATGGGACAGCCTTTCTGAGAGAATGTTTTAAAGTCAATAGTAAGATGACTTCAGAAAGAGGAGACTTAAGCCAGAGCTGTAGCCTCTGAAAATAGTATCTTTATAATTTACTTAAATACTTATTATATTATACTTATTTAATAATTATAATTTTATTATTTACTATCTACCTGGGTGACTTGATATCTGGATGTCTTTTATCTTTCATCTTCCTTCATTTCATTTTGCCCTGTTCACCCAAGTCTTTTTATTATGTTTTGTTATTCCTTAGAAAGATATATCACAGAAGATGCCCTGCCACTGAATACATCTTTACCGATGTATATTTAATATCCTTATTCTATACTCTTTTGATTTACTGTCTCTTTTTATCCCCTGTGATAATAACCAGTCAATTTATTACCTTGAGATTTCTCTTCCAAAGTTTTCTCTTTCCTTTTTCACAAACCTAAATATATGTTGGCCAATGGCCAAGTAATTTTCCATATCAGCAACCTCTCTGCTTGCGTGCAGTCAGGAGAGATGTGCCTCTTGTAAAGTCTGCTTTTCTCTAAAACGAGGAGTTCTTGTACTCTGAAAAATCCCCAAACTTTCTATTTAAAATTAGCTGGTCAACCACATGCTGGCTTCCTGCTTTTGATTTCATTATTTTCATGCACCTTTGTTCAGCTTTCCCTACCACTACTTAATACCACTTAATACCAAAGTAATACTTTATTCTAGAATTGCTCTCACTGAACTCAATGGTAAATTCATGATGTTAGGTATCATGAAGGTGAAGGGTGGTAAAATTTTATTCCGGTTGATATGAATTGCTCCACCACCTTTGACACTAGTCTTGGAAGCTGTTGAATATGGATGGGTGAGCTAAAGTTAATAGATGATTTTGTGGTAGTGATGCAGGATCCAGAGAACCAGGAGTAAAATCAGGAGCTAAGACCAGTTTAACCTGAGAAAGATGAAAATCAAGTGGTAAGTTCACAGAATACAAGTCCAAATGTAGCCCTGAATTACAATTCTGTAACTACAAGGTGGTTTGATGCATTTAGATTAAATTATTGATGTACCTCAATGCAGAAGAAAAGAAGAACTTGGCTTTATGTGGTAGCTTTTTTACATTAAAGCCTAAACCTCCACCAGTACAGGATTGAGCACTGTCCATACTATTTAATTGCTAGCACACTCCTGGCTAGATTTGGCCCATACTAATTAGCACTTTCCACAGTAATGCCCTGTAAGGGGATTTTCCCAACATGTAGCAAGCAAGGAGACCTCCCTGGTTTGTGAATTCAGCTTTTTAGACCTGTCCTGCAACATTTGTTTTCAAGATTGGAGAAATGGATTGTAGATGTAGGTGATATAGATGGCAGGCAACATTATTGTGCAATACATCCTCTATGAGCCTCGTTGAGCTGGTAGTGAATCAAATCCAGACATGTGAGTTTCCAGCACTGCTCTAAAGACTTATGTACAGAAGCTGCACTTTAAATAGATATAATTTCTTTGTCATTGAAGAACTGAAATAAAATCTGAAATGAGCAATAATTACCTGCACCACCTTTATTTCATTCTTTACAAATCAAATGATCCCTCTCAGAAAGATGTGAGCAAAGTCTGAGGGAGGGGGAAGAGGAAATGTGAAGAGTTAAAGCAAATTTATTAGGATGACATGGTTGAACTGGTCCTGTGTGCTCTGTTGTAGGTAATTCTTGAGCATCCACAGCAATAAAAAGGAGGCAGAAGGCAGCAGTGGAAACCTAGTTGAAAACAAGTGTAGTAGGAAGGGACTTTTGGCACATAGTAGACAGCAAGAAAAGGTCACACAGGCTCATGTGGGTGGTGGAAGACACCACAGAGACTAGCACCCTCACAGAGGTATTTGGATGATATTTATCACTAGACTCTGTAAGTACCAAAACAAAGACAAAAAATGAGACAAAGGGGATTGACTGTTTCAGAAGATAAAATCAAGTTCAGAACAGAGGGAGAAGGGACCAGGCACTGAGGTGGGAGATGTAAAGTGTCTTCAAAATAAACAGGAAACCCTCTTCAGTGAAGGGACATCAAGGACCTCTGGTGTCATAACCACAATGATAGATGAAGGAAAGGGTAGATCTGGCCATAGGTCACTTGGAGTCAAGGAAAAATATCTGTTTCCTCAGGAATACAGGATTGGACCTCACTGGTTTTAAGTGCACCATGTTTGAAAATATCTGTAAGGTACATGATGAAATATTCCTTGGCCCCTTTTACAAAAGACCCTTCAGTTTTAGTTAATCTGCTATGAAGGGACAAATATATTTTTAAAAGAAAATTTAAAAGGGATTAAAAAAAAAATCAGAATCTTATCCAAACTGTGCTCAAAGCCTCTGTTCATTTCTTGAGGAATAAGTCTTTCATGTGCTGCTAGAAATGTCACAATACATCACACAGTCCCTACCCTTTGTCCATTTCAGGTCCAGCTTTGGACTGTCCCATAGGCAAGGCAGTGGCCATGGTACAGGGACTAAGCTCATAGCCTGCATCTAGTGACCTTCTGCCAGCCTAGACAGTGAAGCCAGGAGGGCAAAAATAACATGCAATCCTGCTTGAGTCTGAAATCCCAGGCTCTTGGCTTCTCTCTTATAATCTTGAAGAAATTCCTGTTGAAGTCAAGGCAGATCCTCAGTGAACCTCAGTAAAGAAGAACTCTCCAGTCATCTGAATGGCATGTCCCAGCAGGGAGTGATGAGCTGTGGTCAGATACCCCTCAGTAGGACACTGACCATGAAAATTTAGAAAGAATTGTTTAGATTCATGTTGCCAAGTTCTTTATTTGTCCTTTCCCCCTCTTTGAGGCAGCAGTAGGCTTATGGATCATAGGTTGACTACGAACTCTCTGCTTCACAGCCTGTATAACATTCATAAAACAACAAGCTGATTTTGTGGTGTTATTTTGTTTCGTCTTATTGGGTTCCTCCCCCCTTCCCCC
>JANHGN010006782.1:27578-55427 GCA_024605025.1 Megaceryle maxima | reverse complement strand
TGTTGTGTTTTTTTTTTTTTTTTTTTTTTGGTTCCCCCCCCCTTCCCCCCCCCCCCCCCCCAATTTTAACCAAATCAAGTGTTTTCTTTGGATCTTTTAAATCTAAAGAATGACTGTCTTTCTCAAGGTATCATCAAAGGACATTTCTAGAAAAGATCAAGTTCCTTAACTAATATGTACTAGGAAAACTCCAATGTCTTCTATGGAGCTATCAACCATACAGCCCAGCAGAGACTGGCACCAGAGGTTTCTGAGCCCAAAGCGTTAATGGAGAAGCAAGTCCTGTGACTATTGCAGAGGAAATGATATTAATAAAAGCATTTCAGAAAATTCTGGATTCCTTCCAGTCAGATGGATATTTTTATTATGTTTAAATACTCATGTCAGGGACTCATTTACTGCAGCCTTTTAGGAGAGCAAGGGGCATTCCTGAATGTCATGTTCCATATTTTTTCAATCTGTCTCAGACACATTTGATTTCATTTCATCAAGGGAGACACTATTCTCCACAAAATTAAGTCTGCTGTCACTTCTTACAGTGCTGTTTGTCATTTTTTTCCTTTTAAATAACAATACTATCTACCTGCTCTTTAGGGACCTCTATGAGGTGATCTGAAGGACTACCTAGAAGAACAAGATGGTAACTACATTTGTCAGACAGGGCGTTAAGGCAGAGGGAAGTAATTTATTCAGAATCACCCAACAGTCAACCCCAAAAGCAGAGCTGGGGGCAGGATCCAAAACTCAGAAATCTTGGGGTATAGAGTGAGCACTTATGTCTCCTCTGAGCTCAAAGCCAAGGGGAGACTAGTTTTGCATGTATTTTAACTTGAACAGTGTGTTTTGGACATAAGCTGCTTCTTCAGCTGCTCCTCTAATAGTAGAAGAAACCTTAGCTTAGAATCCCTCTGCTAAGTCAATGTATAGAGTCTAATGCATATATACATGCACACATTTTAAACTGGGTGGGTCACTAGGGATTCAGCAACCGTTTGCTTCACTTTCCACACTTTGCATGTCATCTTCATGACAGGGTACCTCATGGAAGAGAGTTGGAACTGGATGATTTTAAGGTACCTTCCAACCCAAACCATTCTACTATTCTTTGTCTTGTGATGTGACCTGATGAATGGATGGGTATTTTTTTTTGGTTTGACCCCATGCAAAGAGTGGGAAACCTCTTCCACTTCATATAACACAATGCAGAAACTCATCTTTGCAGCCATGCCATTCACACTGGATCATCACCATCTTGAGGGGTTGTCATTTTCCCTCCTTGAGCTTTCAGAAAACTGTGAACAGATGCGTCCTTCTTAAAACAATATGAAGTAAAAAGCCCTGTGTATGAAAGACAAATATTTCAACTGTGTGGATTACAGTACCCTTAAATACTATGTATTCCAATTTCAGGAGCATCTTTTTCTTATGTAGCAGAACCAGGCAGAAGTAATTACTCCCATTGTGTGGGGAATTCCAGCATTTCAAAATTTGTTTTGGTAATCAGAAGTTGTGATATTTCATGGAATGTAAAGTCTAAGCTGTTTGAAGAGAAACACAGAAACACACTTATCAGAAGGGAGGTCATTAGCCTGAGCTGCTTGGCACAGGTGGGGAATCAGCTGACCTGAAGTATGTAATCCTGACCACCACACTTTTTTTTTTTTTTTTAAAAAGCAATAAACCATTTGGAAAGCATCCAGGGGAGAGTAACATTAAGGAGAAGAGGTTTAAGAAAACATGACCTATAATGAAAAGTTGAAGGAATTGAGTTTGTTTAGTCTAGAAAAACAGCAAAGGAAGGGAGGCATGATAAGAGTCTTCAAACATATGATAGGTTTTTTAAAAGAGGACAGTGATCAATTGTTCTGGATGTCCACTGCTGGTAGGACAAGAAGGAATGTGCTTAATTTACAATGGAAAAAGTTTTAGGTTAGTTATCACAAAATCCAACTCTGGACAGGAACAACAGAACCTTGATGGGCTGCAGAACCATTACCACTAGATGCTTTTTAAAGCATCTGTCAAGGATGATCTAAAAATATTTTATGTCATATCAGAACAAAGGGTCAGGTTGGAAGTTCTCTTGAAATCCACTTTATTCTTTCATCCTGCTGTAAAGTGCTTTATCTTGGTAATGCCTGCACATTGCCATAGAAACCAGAGTATATAAAACATCTTGTACTATTGTGCACTGTCATTCTCATAAATGAATAGTTGCAAAATTTTAATATTCAAGATTAAAACAAGGAAAACAAAATAAAGAAAAAAAAGTGTAAAAAACGCAAAGACAGAAGGTCAAACTAAATATTCAATTTCTTTTGGGATTTTTTCGGAAATGTTGCCAACAAGAATCTTATCACAGTTGACTGTCTCCCAGGCTCCCAAGAAACTTCTTGATTTAGATTTTTTTTTTTTTCTGATAGAAAACTGTAAAATCAAAAGAGTATTAACCAAGGTTGTTGGATCATGAGGGCTGATGGGCCTTTAAAACCTTGATGGCTGTTACTCTAGCTATGTATAGAAAATATATTTTTAGCATAATTTCACTTCCCACATGGTGAATTTGGGATGTAAACCGGTATTCATAGTGCAGTCTTTTTTCCAGAGCTTACAAAGGGCAATTCTTCCAGGGGAGTATCTGTGGACAGTTGAGGAGAGTTCTTCTCCCTCCTGTTGGAGTTCAAAGCTGAAGATAATGAAAGCTTGTCAGCAGCTGAGGGAAACTGAGCAGCTGAGGGGAACTGGAGAAGTTATCATCTCTCTAAGTGGGACTTAATGTGCAAGGGGTGATCCAGACTGTGATAATTTCTGTATTCTTGTAAAACAAAACAAACAAACAAACAAACAAACAAAAAATCCAAAACAAACAAAAAACAAACCAAACCAACCAACCAAACCAACAAAAAAAACCCAAAACAAAACAAAAAAGACCAAACAAACAAACCAAACAAAAAAACGACTAAAAACTTGTGGGGAATAAAGACCTAATTATCCTTACTTTCTAAGCCTCTCTGCAAGTTGCAGGGAAATTTCTTTGGGGTCAGAGAAGTGCAATTACTCAGTAATCTGTGGAGAGATATCATCCTATAATCACCTGATACTTGTTTACAATAAATTCTCATTAGATTTCACTTAATTAAGAAGCAGTTACCTTGTATTTAGGGCCCTGTGATTGTCATTGTCACTTTCTGTGAGTGAAAGCTGCTCTAGCTTGTAGAAGTGGATGTACCCCTGTTAAAACCATATGCATTGTCCTGGCAGTGAAAGATGGACCTAATGGACCAAGGCTTCCTATATGCCTTGGGATTCCAAGGCTTCTTATGACACAAGGCTTTATTTTATTGTCACTATGACCATTTCCTGGAAATGGCCTTGCCCCAGTCAAATTTCAGAGTTTCTGTGATGTGATAATGTACCTTTCAGGTTGTGTTTTTAAAGGGATCTGCATTAGATGAGACCATGCTCGTCCTTGAAAATGTGCAGTATGGGGATATTGCAGCCCAACATACAAGTGCTGATACTTGTGCAATGCAGATGTTTCACAGATATCCATGAGGAAGCCCTGAGTGGTGCCTGAGCAGCTGGAGCAACTTCTTGAAGAAGGGGAACTAGACCTGTGTTACATGACCCCTGCTACCAGAAGCACCATTGCAGGCAGTTGAACTGCTACTATGGCATAGTGATACCACAAGGGCATTGCACATTGCTAATGAGAAGTTTCAAGAGAAGTTGGTGAGATACAACTGGCCAAGAAAGAGAGTGTATAGTGCAAAACTAATATTTTGATCAAAAGCTTAAAGAAAACAACTAAATCTTTGGGCTTCTGTCATGCTTTGCCCAAGAACCATATCAACAAGCAACTGAGATGGGCACACCCAACTTATGCAGAGACCCTTCTGGAGAAATTATTTTTCTTCTTTTGACTACAGTAAAAAAAACCCCCAAAACCGAAGTGTGACTGAATGTTGGATATATAACCCCCCAAGCAAATAATTAATAATGAATGCCCTATCCCATTTTAATTCATTCGGTGTTGTCTCTGTATGTCAGGATGTCTAGAGGCCAAATACCGTTCTCCATAATGTTGGTGCAATCCTATTGATACATTGATTTCAGGAGGTCACACCAGATTATCATAATGGCTCCTTCAGGCCGTAAAAATCTATGAATACGAAAGCATGGAAGAGCAAGTTGAGGAGAATGCGGAAAACTTTTATTTTTGTGTGGAGGAGACAGGGGAGTATGAGGGACTGTAATGTAATAGATCTTGGGACTTCTGATCATGAACGTGAACATTTTTGAGGTTGGTACCTGTTGAAAGCTGCTACTATTTGGTGATTCTAGTGTAGTTTATGTGAAACCAGCTGGCAATCTCTTTACGGTTCTTTGAAGCTAAAAGTCACTAAGTGAAGTCACTAAGGAACCTTGATTGACTTCAACAGGTCTCAAATCCAGTCATCAGTGGATAAATGTTCACAGCATCAAACTGTCCACAATATGATGCCTCCTGCATTCAATTTAATACTTACTTCTTCTCCCCTCCAAGACAACCCAGCTTTATCCAAATATCTGCTTTGAAACACATGGAGGAGCAATGACACCCTTTTAAAACTGGCTTTTGAAGGAGTACCATTGTAATAAAAAATTGACACTCTCTAAAAGCAAATGTTGCAGTGAGAACCAAGTGAATTTCCTCCATAAATGTCTCTTAAATACCCACATCCCTTCCCCAGGGACAAGTTTTTCATAAACAGGCAACATTCTTTTGTTGTTGTTGTTGTATTTTTAACAGTCTTGTACAGAATCTTGTCAAGATGTCATCAATACAATTGCTTTGACATTTTTAATGCAGCATTTGGAAAGCAGGTTGGGTTTTTCAGTCTGGTAAGCCAATATAAGTCAGTCTCCAATACTTAATTTCTCTATGAGATCCTTCACTTCTATTATAAACAGATCCAGCAGTTGAGAGATAAATTTCTTGGTAACAGTTTGGACTTTTTTTATGAACCACCTGCAAGTTTTCTGCAAACAACATGTTTTATGGGAGCTCAAGGCAATGTTCACCCATCAAGACCTGACAGTAAGAAGTGGATGAATGAGGCCTTATCTCAGCCACACATGTAACCTTCTGTGTCCCCTGGCTTGACCTCCCTCTGCACTCATTTATGAAAATGATTCATCTTTAAAGAGCTTCCTCGCTCTGCCTGGAGGCTGTAGATCTTTCTGCACTGGACTTGTGTAGGCTGAGGTTATAAACTTCAGCATGGAAGGCATACAGAGGGGCTTAATTTTGAACATTAGGGAAAAAAAAAGAATGTGTACACTGTATACATGCTTAAAGAGGCAGGTTAAAATGCAGATAGTTAAATAATCTCTTTTTGTGAATACTGTGAATTTTAAAAATGGGGTGACTGAAAAAGCAGGTCTGTCTTACTGATGTCATGTTAGATATTTGTTTAATACCAAAATAATTTTTTGAAAGCTTTTTGTTCTCATTATTTATGCTTCTTGCTTTATGTGTTGTGGTGGTGTTGTTTTGTTTGTTTTGGTGTTTTTGTTTTGGTTTGTTTGTTTCTGGGGAGTCATGATTATAAAATAAAGCATTTCTAATAAGTATTACTTCCTGAGGTTCAGACATTCACACCAGGATGTAACCCAGATTCAACAATTAGGGGAAAAAAAAAACAACCCAAAAACAGTCTTTCATGACAAAATAACCTCTGTGTGTAAACAATAATTTTCAACGTCAGCAAAAAAAGATTTCTAGTGGATTTTTAGCAGTATTTAAATTTCTGCAGTATTAAACTTCATTCTGATAATGAAAAAACTTCACCATGTCTCCAACTTATTTTTGCCCTTTACCTACTACAGGAAGTAAACCACTGTTTCTCTCAGCAAAACTGAATATCTGAAAATTAGCAATAAAAATAACCTTTAAAAAATAAAAGATGGCGTCAGCTTCTGAGTTAAGTTATGTGTTCAAGTTTCTCAGGGCACAATGACATTACTTTAGAATTTTTCTCCTTTATATAAACAAGTTACACAAACTGTAATGTGAAATTCTTTCTTCCATGCAGGAAAAAACAAACAACCTTCACCTATACTGGGAGATCATTTAAGCCTGAGAGCATTTATTCAGTTGAGGAGAAGCTGGGTTAGGGCGTAATTCAACTTTGCCTGTAGGTAAAACCTGTTCTTCAGAGCATGCATGAGCAGAAAGTTCCTCCAGTACAGACAGTCTCTGCACACTGTCCTTATAGCAGTTTCTTTCCTGAGGTCCAGGCAAACCTTCCCACACTAGCATGGCAGAGACACACAGAATCCAAGAGAGCCCAAGCATGGAAGCCCTTGATTTGTGTCTTCAGAAAGATGTAGGTAAGGACAGGTGCAAGCTGGTCGTGTTCATACGGATGGAACTTCTCTGTGGCAATACTTATCTTCACGTTAGGCACCAGCCAATAACTATGATGCTGCTGAGTGAAATAAAACCCTGGAGATCATACTGAGGTTGTGAGATACTGGATGTGGGCCTGAGAGCAGAAAACTAGTGTGGAATGTGTCTGCCTTCAATGACTTTGTATTCACGGTAACCATTGTAATCTTCACAAATACATGCTCCATGAAACAAGAAAATTCTGGTTAGCCACCCATCCTAGAATCAAGAAGTTCTTCCAGAAGAAATAAAAATAATACAGGAATATTATATCTATCTCCTAATCAAGCAGTATAAATTCTAGAAATTTATGGCTTATGTTAAAAAAAAAAAATTCCTGACATCCCTCAGTATGGAAAAGAAGTTCCCCTATACAGCTTCTGCTTTAAAGTGATGCAGTGAAGCAAACATGTCATTCCTGTGGACTGTTTACTGTTCTAGAGTAAATAGGACACGCAACACATCTGTATGAGTTGCAGCACTTTCTAGCTCGCAAAGGATTGCAGGCAGTTGCAACACTAAAAACCTTTCAACAATTGATCATCTCAAAACTCGTAATTTTTTTTTTCTTCCCCCTTTTATAGATCTTGATTTAATTGCAATCACAGCCATTAAATCCCATTGGTTCTGGTGACAGCACTGGCCATTAGCTCAGAAGTTTTTTCTTACTCTCTCTTGATTATCTCTCAATGTATTTGTATAGTGCACTTCTAACACCTATAATCTTTTGTGGCTGAGCATTTTTAAGGCAACAAGCTATGTTAAAACATATTATATTGATGTAGCACTAAAGATACCTGAAAAATAACTGATATGCCTGTATAGAATAGTGTGTTGGATTGCAGCAATATGATTCACGGTCCTGCAAATGCTATGACCACGTTAACATCAGCTCTATTCTGGTTATCAGAAGAGCTGGGTCAACTGGATGTGGACACTTTCTTCTTTGACCCTTTGTCCACCATTTTGTCTCCTGTTTTGAAGCAGACTCTGTTTTTCTGATCATCCAAATAGCCCTTCTCTTCACTTAATCACTACTCATGTTTTTAAACTGTGGGGTTATGGTTATATGCATCCATAGTGTCCAAGTGATGTTGTCTTTATACAATGCAAGCTATTTTTCCCACTCCCATGCATCACCAAGGAGATTTAACAGTTTTTGTTGAAATCCGGTGAAGCTGAAGGTACTTTAGGTGGGGTTTGTTGCTAGGCTTTTTGTTTGGTTTGTGTTTTTGTAAAATCATTACTGAACATAAATCTCATCTTCTTCCTGTTGAGTCTGAGAATAATGCCAGTTGACCAGGGGAAGCCTGGTTTATTTACAGAATGTCTGTCATTCACAAATAGCTTTGAGGGTTAGTAGCTGAACACAGAAGTCTTATGACTGTGTTGATGGTACTTGATTGGGCATATTTAATAAACTTAAGAAGAGGGAAAAATTAATGCATTTGATCTAAGTAGTCCCTGGGAAGAGCTGAATGTCAGCTGTGGGGAGGAAGGGACAGAGACAGACAGACAGCAAAGCTCTCACCTGTAAAAGATAATAAACAGCATGCCTGAGGTACAAGAAGGTTGCCAGCTTTAGCAGATCAAATGTATCTGAGTTGTGTTAAATAAACTAAACTGATTCAGAGAGGCTGCAGGTATTAAAGATCCTGGATACCGATGAATAAGGATTAAAGCTCCTATTCTGTTCTTTTCTTTTCTATTCTAATCTATTCTTACTCTTCTGTCATTTGTGTGATATCAAAGATCCACATCTACCAAAGGACTTACTTATCACAGCACTGAATTTAGTAGCTTCTAATTCTTAGGAGCTTTGTTGATATTGAGTTGCCCGATTTAGGCAACTAAGCTTCTTATGCAATACATGGGGCATCAAGCACTTCCAAAAGGGTTTAGCATGTGGTAGCACAAGGTAAAAGCCCAGCTTGATGGCAGCAAAGCCAGGGATAGGTGTGAGTCTTTGTGCTCTTTTCTTCTTAGGAAGACAGGTGCCAAACTCCAGATTGGAGGCAGATACTCAAGCTTCATGGTCTATTTGTTAGGCCATGAACTTTATCTGCAACAGTCAGTTGAAACCCTCACTTGGTATCTTGAAGACTCTTTCAGACCTTCCCAATCTTAATTGGGAATCTCCCACTTGAACAGACTAAAAGTTAAAATGCAGAGTCATTCTATATTGTTTGGACATTTTATCTGAAGGTGGAGCACAGAAGATACTGATGACCACAGTAACCTCTGCATTTCTACCCTTGCTATTTTCTCAAGAGGTGAAAAACCTAGAATCAGCTCCATCACTGCCTATTAGGAATACAGGGGCTTTGAACTGCAGTCATTTCTGGACCAGCTATTCTTTTAATCACCCCGCTATTGAGATTACCTGCCCATGCAGGCGTTGCTGAGAAGGTAACTGAATGATTTCTATATCTACCTGCCTCTAGATGCTGATTTTCTCACAGACGTTGAGATCTAGATTTGTGCCTGTGCAAGGATAAAATCTGGAGCACCAGAGCAATGATGGATTTGTCAGTGATTTGCAACACTAAGAAGCAACCCTCTGTATTCCAGAACTGGAACAGTGCTTTTCAGTGGCTAATTTAATTGCTTGCAAACCTACATGCAAAGAGGTTTTGATGCCTTTCAATCTCGTCTCATTTCATGTTTCCCACTAACAATCCTCTGAGTGGTGTTTGTCAGCAGGAATGGTGTGACAGAAAGGACAACAGCCACAGGGACATTTTTCTGGCACAAGGGTATTTTCTGGCTGTTTCACATTTCAGAGAATACCAGACCTGAACCATGGGAAGAAGCTGGATGGCCACTGAATGAGTTTCCTATGCCTGATTGCCATGCAGACTGAGAGTTTTCACCCTATTTTGTTTAGATAGCTGTCTCTGATCATCACAACTTTCTTATTTATTGGCATGCTGACAGCATGCCAGTGGCAAGACAACTCCCTCCAGGAGTTCCCATCATTTGGAGCACAGCTTCCTCCCTCTCCACCTACTCCAGCTATTAGGCACATTCAATATACATCCAGGCACTACAATACCTAGGTGAACACAAGGAGCAGCCAGCTCTGAATACAAAACAGGCCTCCAAATAATAATACCTGTGGAGCCTGAAGAGCTGCCTTCCTTGCCCAAAAGGCTTTTTAGGGGTGCTGGGAAGGGAGAAGAATGGCTTTTGATACCCCAGGTTAAATCCTGCAGTTGAGATTTTCACTTTTGAGTGCCTCCACACTTTAGGGATGACCAACTTGGGATACCTACAATGGGCCTGAAGCTAAGCTTCCTCTCCAGCTATAAGATCCTATGGGAGGAGGCTGCACATCACTCAGACTTAATTTTGCAGTAACACTCTGACTCCCGACCACCAAAGTGTTAATTTAGCCCACAAAAATGGATGAGCCTGCGGGACCAAGGGTTTGGCTAACAAGGCTTCTAGCCTGTTCAGATGCAGGACTACTCCGGTACAGGACAGGACTTGTTCCATGCATTAACTCTCCTCAAATCCATCCACCAGGAATTGGTAGGAGTGAGGGGAGATGTTTTTCCCTCCAAGGCTTGTTCAAATGGAGGGATTATCAAGTAGAGAACCAGGCAGTGCTTTGCAGGATGGAGGTACTTTTTCCTGACTTTTCTTCACTTTTCCCCACTACCAGGCAAACTTCTAGTCAGAAAGGCACTAATAGGTTTGCCAAGTGCCAGAAGTAACAGGAATAAAAAACTTGGGGGATTTCCCAGCCTATTTTCATCTACCCAAGCATCCTAAATGATGTGTTTCTACTTCTGAATCACTAAATATTTAGGACCAGAGTGGTTAGTTGGACAGCCTATATGCCCAGGGAGGTAAAGTGCTGAGAGAGACACCCCACTTCTTTACACGAGCCTACCTATATGACCAACTGGAGCACAGAGAGGAGAGATGCCTCTGAGATGTCTCTGTATCCTCCTCTCTCAGAAGCAGCTAGAAAGCTTCAGTTTTCTGTACCTTCCAGGCAGAAAACTGGGAAACAAACCTGTCTCAAAATAACAGTATTTAGCAATATGCTGATTTTCATATTACCACTCTAAGTCAGAGAAAGAGCATTCAGAAGTGAATGGTACATCTACCAATGGCCATCACTTGATCTGTTCCTTGAATAAGACAACTGCATGAAATAAGGACATAAAGAGTTGTGCCAGCAATACAAAGTTCCATATAACACATCTACCTCTTCCTCTCAGGGGCTAACAATGGATACATGCTTGGGGAAAAGTAAAATAGCAAAGTGAGACTTCCTCAGAGCACTCTCCCAACATCTTGAGATTTGCATTTCAGTGTCTTCCGGAGCCAGAGGTAATGTATTTGTATATAATAGCTCTTGAAGAGCTTTTCTTTCATGAACTTGTCCAGTCCTTTTTGAACCCATGTAAATTTACAGCATCCACAACATCCCGTGGCAAGGAGTTCCACAGCTTAATTATACATTGTATAAAGAATCGTTTCCCTTTGTTTGTTTTGAACTTGACTCCTCCATGTTTCATTTGATGTCCCCTTGCTCTTGTTTTGGAAGAGGCAGGGAACAATTGCTCTCAATTTCCATGTCTCTTTGATTTCATAGACCTCTGTCATCCACCCCTCATTCGCAAACTGGTCCTTACTGAGCAATCTAAGGTTATCACACTGACTCTTGATTGCTTAAAATTGTTCTTCCCACCTAATAGGAATCCACACTGGGCAGGGAGAAGTGAAAGGGTTTTTAGAATGAGGAAGAATAAAATGTCTGGGTGGATTTGTAATATAAGTAACCATCACCATTTACAGGGAACAATCTTTGATCTGCGGGTACTTGGGAAATTCCTCTCAACCATCTGTCTGAGGAATTATGAAGGAGTTCCCTGTCTTGCAAGTACTCTGCAAAAGCAATCAGAGGATAACACCACATCTAAATGTGCTTATCAAAACCACTATCAGGAAGAGATGACAAAAATATACTATATGTTTACCGAAAGATCAGTTCTCTTTGTTAACTTTTGGTTCGAATTATATAGCCAGTAGACACTTAACATGTTATCTCCTTGAGATATCAGTGATACTGTATTACAACATTACAGAGAGCTTTATAGACTAGTGACAAGAAGCTGAGAGTTTCTCAACTGACATATAATTATCTAACGTGCTTGATGTGCCAAAAATTACTGCTCTACATGGATGAACTGAAAGCACAGAAAGAGAAACAGAAAAAAACGGAGGTATTTTGTAGGAAGGAGGAAAAGCTAATCTGTATAGCAGACACTATTTCTTAAATATCTCTGGAAAAGAATAAATCACTTGTTTTAATAATGAACTTGAGTTTATTAGAATTATAGGATCATTCAGGTTGGAAAAAACCTTTAAGATGACTGAATCATTAAAATAAAGTCACTGAAATCATTATAAGTACTCATCAGCTTATGTTAAGCATATTGTTAATTGTCGTGCCTGCTAAAGGTCTGACTGGTTTACTTTCAGAGAAACAGTCCATTCACTCATAATCATAAAAATCATAATCTATAAAAAGTTTCTGAGAGCAAAAGTTGAAACTGCATCCAAAGAGCTTCAGGCTTTGGGGTCTTTGGATGGTCTCTAGATACAGAAAGGAGCATATAAAATGTTTGGCTTTGGGACTAGTCACCTGAGCAGTTTAGCTAATTGCTAGTCTGTGTGTTTGTGCAGTTGCATTTGCAACATCAAGTGACTGCGTATTCCTACCTGGCCCATGTGATTTTCTCACAAGCTATGTCAATCTGATTAATTGATATGCAAAAATAACAAGAGTCCAAGAAACAATTGGAGATTTTTCCATGTAGCTGGAGAAAGGAAAGGAAGGAAAGAGAAGAGAAGGAAAGAATGCAACATTTCTTTCTTGAAGATCTTACTTAATTTTAATTAGCTAAATTAAGAATAGGTATTCAAGAAAAGCACAGATGGGTAGGGAGCTCTTCTCTTCTTGCAAATCACTATAACTTTTTTTTTTTTTCTGACACATTTGAACCCAGTCATTAACAGAGAAAAACAATTGTATTCTATATAAACCAGAAAGCTGATCCAGGTCAGTGTTTACGGTACTGCAGGAGACTGACCTTTATCTTAGAGATCATCAATTTAGAGTGCATGGGAGACCCAGGTTTTCACATGTATTCAGACATCTATCCCTGCTTATTTTGTACACCAAAATATATTATGAGATCTGTGCTTGAATATCATGGATTATTTTAAAAGAAAACCAAAGCTGTTAATTTTTTTTAAGTTGAATTCAAACGATCCAAAATTAAAATAAAAACTTGTCATGCCATGACAAGTCATTGCGGAGGTACATGTTATTTTATATGTCTGGGAACGTGTTCCTTTGGCTGTAATTCTGTCCCGATCAAATGAACTTTCTCTCCAATTTTGATACAGCATACTGTTCCAACTCCTTATTTAGCAAAATTTATTCGTGTAGTAGGGACATATACAAGAACCTGACAATGGCTTTTGTGCTGTTTTCATAACACAACTGTCCATTATCCTGGACTGCCCTGTTCTTTCCTTGTCCTGCTCTTTCTGTCTATATCCAGATGGAATGACTTCTTTTCATTACCTCTTTTCTGCTTTGATTGTGAACTTTCTGGAGTAGGCACTTCCTTTTTGCTCCACGTTACTTTGTTCTTTTGTGCAGCACCCAGTGATCTGAAACCAGTTTTGGTTTTTGACATGCATAAGTTTCCTATGACTCCTGCACACCTAAGTTTACAACTACTAAGAATTACACATGTACAAAGAGTAAATAACACCAATAAGAACATCTGAGGCCATGGAACTTGCTTCTCCTTCCATGCTGTTGGAAAAAGAGATTTAACTGCCCAGCATCTCAAGATATAGTCTTGTTTGTCCATGCCTGACTCCTCACACTGACACTTCATTGGGGAAGTCCCATTTTTACTTTTTTCCTCCCCCATCCCCCAGACATGCAAGATTCTGGAAAATTGAACTCAGTCTTTTTTTTTTTTTAATCAGGTTTCTCCAGCTATTTATCTTTCTTCTACTCATTTCAGTAAAACTGTGTGTTCAGATCAGGTGTGGGCAAAATTATGCATTTTTACCTTGCAGATAGAAATGAATAAACTTCTTTCTCTGCTTATTAGGCAAGAAAAAAAAAAGGAGGCAAAAACTGATAGCATTTTAAACTGTAACTTTTCCCTTAATTACAACTTAAGAACGAAAATAAATTCAGCTGCAAGGCAAACAATTATCTTTCTGTGAAATTCTTTATCTTCATTAGTGTTAATGTACTTTCTGTGCGTCAGACCACCTGCTTTTCACAAGTTCCATAAAAGTATTTCTTAAGGGCCCAGCTCTACCCAGCCTGTATCTGGGTGAGCTAGAGGGAACAAGGTAGACCTACTACTTATATGATGCAATTACTAGGTAGAACTGCAGTCTTCAGGGCCAACATACCTCACAGGAATCATAGAAAGAGTAAGTAGAAGTCTTGTTTCATGATAGGCTGGAAGAGGAGGAATTTGAGGCAGCTCTGATTCCTATTTTGGCAGAGGGTCATCAAGCATTTGGGGTGGTCTATGTCTTACATACAGCCTCCACTGTGTGATTTTATAGTGCCTCTTGGGATTTAAGTTGACTGTTGAAAATCAGTTCTATCACTCCAGAATAGAATTTTGGCTAAAAGATGCAGGGAAAAGTGAGCTTCTTTTGTTTCAACAATGTCCTTTTCTGGACACCTAACCAGATTTTCTGTGATAAAAGAGCCAACACAGGTGTAGGGAAAATACTTTGTGTTAGGGACACTTTCCTGCCCATAAAGCTTTGATTTGCATGATGAGCTGGGGATCAGGGAGTTCTGGCTGCAACAGGCCAGGCTGGTGGTGTCCCTCAGAGCTTCACTTCAATACTCTACAAACCCATTCCTTCTTGTTTACTCAATAATTGCTTCTGCCCTTACTTTCTAACAGGGAGAAAGGGAAAAAAGGTAATGTGACCTTTGGTATTTTGAAATACCATGATAACTATGCGCATCTTCAAAGGACGTGACTGTTGAAGAACAGCTGGAGATGGTGGTGGGAACAGCCTCCCCCTAACATTCAGCCCTGGTGGAGGAACCAGAAGAACCTGCAGAGCTCGTGAGAAGTGGTGGGGGAAACTAGGAGTGGCCAGAGCAAACTCATTGTCCTCTTTCATTATATCTGAGATTGACCTTTATTAGTTGCCTGTGGGTATGGAATGGGCTGAGCTGAAGCTCTTCAGAGGAGGCAGAACCCAAGAACCCATGCAAAGCACTGAGTACTGATGGTTCTTCCTTTAGGGCCCTGACTAATCACTGTAGAAGCTGAGTACAGGTTTAAAAGGACTCAGCTTTCCAGCATCTGGATAGACCAGGAAAAAATTATTACTTCTGTTTGTGTGAAACAGGAACATTGAAGCAGAAGTCATCTGAATGCCTCTGAGGATGTTGGTCAGAGAAATTAAATTCTAATTATATGTCACAATCACTGCTTAATGGAAATTGAAGGATTCTGCAAACACTAACTTTCCTGGAGGGGGAAAAAAATGACCTTTCATCTGAAAATCAGACAATCCAAAAGAAATATTTGGATTCTTGAGAAAAGAAAATATTATTTCTCATTTCACACAAAATTGTATTTGGACAGACTACTCAGAAAAGACAAATCTTCAGCAGAGATAAAAGAAACCAGAAACTGCTTGCTTGACTTCAGGCTTCTACACTAACTTTGAAAGCACTTGACTGAAAACAACCATGAAAAAAAAAGAAAAAAAGAAAAGAAAGGATAAATTGTTGTCCTCTGAAATGATCTTGTGAAACATCACCAGTGGCGTTGATCAGTTCCCTCACCAATGTGACCATGTAAAATCTTGCAGCTGAAACAGGGCAAGGCAGGTGGCTGCCAATGTTTGCTGCTTAAAATCACCCCACAACAGAAAAATATTGCTTTCCAGCACTTATAGGGCTTTGGTATAGCTCAAGTGATGAGGAAGGAGCAGTGTTTGTAATGAACAGTCTTTCACCCCTTCTTTTGAGGCATGGCTGGTCTACTGTGATAGGCTTGTTAAGGGTGACCTGGAAATTGAGACTAAATATGTACATTAAAAAATCCCCCCCAAACAAGTGATGTTAATGCTTTAAAACAATGCATTAAATATATAAAGGGAAGGAAAAGGTATTTAAATAAGCATTTTGTTTCACTGTGAACAATTATTTGCTGTAAGTGGGGCTCATTTTCAGTGTAAGAAGAACCTGGTAACTCAGAGTCCCCTCAGCACCGGGGCTGCAGACATAATGCACCTGCAGATCCCTTTAGAGCAGCTGCCATGGCCTCCAGGCATGCTCAGGTCCTCTGAGATTAGAGTTGGCCACTTTGAAGATGGACAAACCTCACCTTGTTCTTGCTAATGCCTCCAGCTCTGACATCCTTCCCTGAGGGGATGTAGTGATGGTTACAGTGCAAGCTGGACATCTTGCATGGCTATAATTATTTGCTAATAATGATCATAAAAAGAGAGCATGCACCTCTCTCTCCTTGCACTTTCGTGTTGGCATGTTTTACAAACAAGGAATGAAGTTTCACAAGGGCCCTGGGAGGTGTGGAACAGACCACTACAAGGAAGCCTTCATGCTACAACATGGCAGCTAGGAAAGGTGTTGGGATGGAGGTTTGTTTCTGGGGTAAGGTAATCATTGTTTTGGGAAACCTGACAACTGTGCCGGAGGAAAGAGGATGATGGTGCATGGACATGTGTGGGCAAGCTCCCCACTGACAGGGGAGAGCTTCCAGTGTCAGCACCCGAGTCCAACCATCAATCATGCTGGGGCCATATGTATACAGCAAACATTCTGCGACCAGACAGAGGCGGCACATGATGCAATGGGCACAGGTGTGCAGCAGACACCAGGGAAAGGCAGCAGGGCTTTGCATACATAAAGCGTCTTTCCTCTGAAGTTCTCAAGGCGATTTGCAAGCATTAATTAATTCTCACAACGCCCAGGGATGGTAGGCAAGGCAGTGTCACTGGCAAATTAATTTCATAGGTAGTGTCTTTGATATCACACGCTCATGTGCTCACTGCATAGGATTTGATGCATTATATTATTTCCCCCACACACCTGCTGCCCTTCAGCTCTTCTGAGCAGCTTCCTGGACGAATTTATTATTATTTCTATTATTATTATTGCTGCTGCTATTATTATTAGCATTATTATGGCAGGACTGTTGCTATGAAGTGGATACATACATCCAAAGAGAAAGTCATTGCCCCAGAGAGCTCATAATCTAAACAGACAAGATCTGTATTTGTGCAAGTCCATGCTCGCACTCCAAGAATGCCTGCTGTAAAACACCTCAGTAAAGTTTGAGCTGGGACTGACAAAGATTGGTCTCTCCGCATGGGTTTTTTGCACAGCTCTGCATTTAATCTGTCTGGGCTGACTGGACATGGAGGTGTTCTTGCCTAAATAACTCCTGAGCTGAGAGAGTATGGTGCAGCCATCTGAGAGCCCTGTGCATTGATACTGTGTTGATATCAAGCAAATATAATATATACAGAGAGAACTGAAGATATATGGAAGTTTTTGTCAATAAATGATATTCTCATGGAACATTATCAAAATTAAGGTGTGGGGTTTTTTTTCTTTTTCACTTTCAGAGTGAGCTTAAATGGAAAAAGAGTGGAAAACGCTGTAGGTAATTTTTTCTTAATAATTGAAATTAGCAGGAAATGGAAATTTATTTGCCAAAACGGCCTCAGATTTACTGGGCTTGGGAACAGGCATATTACTGATTGGGTCTTACCAATCCAGTTACTTTGGGCATTTAATGACATGCTTCAAAGCCTCTTTCTTCCTTCCTCCTCCCTATTCTTTCTCTTGTTGTTTTTGGTTTTTTTTTTTTTTCCAACCATTCCCCAGTCAGATGACCCCAGCTAGGAGATACAGATTGCTTCCCTCAGCTGGCCTAAGGCATGCATTAAAAAAATCAGCCACTTGGATTCAACAGGATATCTAACCTCTTCATAGGTACTGATATATCATTGCTTGCTTATGTGTGACATAAATATTTATCTACTGGATAACAGAACGTAAGTGCCATGGTATATAGCATTGCAGAGCTGACCTTCAGTTTGGAATTCACATGTTTCTTCAGTAATTTATGCTATAGGTTAAACTTACACTTTGTCTATTCTATCAGTGCCCTGAGGAAAAACAAGTAGTCCAATGTCAGTTCCAAGCAATCTGTTTTCTGAGTCACATCTATTTTGAGATTATTCTGTTTTGTTTATTGAGCCTTGAACTTTAGAGAAGAAAAAGAGTTGGTAGCATCCTATCTACAGGCATATTTCACTAATTCTTCAGATGACATTCTGAAATCTGGTAGAGTGCAGATGTTGACATGGCTTTCATTTGGTCCAGGTCCTTGAGCTGGAGAGTTGAATTTTGTCAACTTTTTTTTTTTTTTCTTTTTTCTTTTTTTTTTTTTCTGTCATTAAAGATTGGTAGATTGTTTGTGTAGATCACAAATAATACAGGTGTGAGTATGCTCCCTTGTGGTAAGCCACTTTGTCGTCACATCATTTACTCCATTTCTTTCAAAGTTCATCGTGAAATCATTTGTTTTCTAATAAAGATTGTATCAGTCACATTCTGTGATGATCTTTCAGTATGATAAGCATTTTGGCAGGGTGTCCCATTAGTTCAGGCAAGAAAAGGAAGCAGAGATGTTACTTTTTTCTCACCACTAACATTGTATTAAGAATACCCACCAAGGTCTGGAAGATCCAGGTTCAATTGCCTCTTCTGCTTAAGGGGATTTGAACTTGTCTCTCCACTTCCCTGACTGCCCTAACCACTAAGCAAAGAATATTCAAGGGCAGGGCTTTCTCAGTTCCTCATATTGAAACCATTTCACTTTGCATAGGTTAATTAAATATTCATGGGAACAGGAAGATGGCAAGCCTATGCAAATAGGTATATATCTTCATGGTATAGTCTTTCATTTGGGAGCAGAGGTCTGGCTTCCATTATCCACATCAATGAATACTTAAATGAAAAATACAGAAACATTAATAGAAGCAGGCACAGGAACTGAGGACTTCCCCTTCCAGGTGAATACACTAACCACTAAACTAGAAAGTAATTCTCCCTGTGACCCAGGAAATAGTGAAACATGGTATACAAATAAAGCTGCTCCAACAAGAGAACTTCAGACAGATCTGTCTTGAAACTTTGCACTGTGAATATTCACCCAGAACTTGAGACCTGGATTCAAGTTTCTTGAGAAGAAAGCTATAATTTTTAATTACCAAGGTGTGCACTGTCCATAGCTGGTAAAAAGGTCATTGACACTATTTCTTGCTCTTGCTTGCCTGCTTAATTTTTTATGCCTTTTTATGTGATCAAAGGGTTGTTTTGTTGATGAATGGTGTATTTGTTCTGTACAATGTTTGTTCTGCACAATATTTTAATGTTGCCTTTTTTGGCTGAATCAGATGGATGCCTTCTGCGCTTGCTTCATAATAGTAACTTTCTCACCACTGGTATCTACCAGTGTGTTACTGAAGTGAAACTCATATTGTTGCTAACTTTATTGTATGGGGGATTTGTCAGGGAGAAAGAGGCAGATAAGGTGTATTCTTGATCTTGTATCTTTATGGCCTCTAACCATGATGCACCTGTGTCTTGCACCCACCAGAGAAGAGCAAGTACATAATGGTGGAGTTATCTTACTGTATAAGCAATAAAGACCAGCATGTGGACACACATTTTGCTTCTTTGGCCAATGACCTTCCCACCAGTTTCCAAGTAAACCACCTCATTATCAACCCTAGTGAGACTGATTGGGCAGATGAGCTTGGGAAAATCCATTAGCTAGACCTTGCAGATGAAGTAGGAAGAGGAACATTTAGTATAGGTTTATTTGGTTTACATGTCAATGTTTTGGTAGCTGGGGCACTGCAGTGGTGGCTTCCATGAAGACAACAAAAGCTGCTCCCATGTTGGACAGAGACAGTTCCAGCTGGATCCAGAACAGACCCTTCACTGGCCAAGGCTGATCCAATCAGTGGTATTGATTGTAGTAATATATTTAAGAAAGTGTAAAAAATGCTGTGGAGCAGCTGGAAAAAAAACATGGAAAAAATGTGAGAAAACACCAAGGTCAGTGAAAAAGGAGGGGGAAGAGGGGCTCCAGGTGCCAGAGCAGAGATTCTCCCACAGCACTTGATAAAGACCATGGTGATATAGGTTATCCCCTTGCAGCCCGTGGAGGACCATGGTGGAGCACATAACTAAATTTCAGCCCAAGAAGCACCCCAACAGGTGGTTGAGCACTGAGAGAGACTGCAGCCTGTGGTGAGGAGCCCATGCAAGAGCAGGTTTTCTGGCAGGACTCGTGAACCTCTGGGGGATACATGCTGGAGCAATCTGTTCCCAAAGGACTGTACCCCATAGAAGGGACTCACACTGTGGCAGTTTGTGAAGAACTGCAGCCCATGAGAAGGACTCATGTTGGAGAAGTTCATGAAGGATTGTATCTCATGGAGGGACCCCATGCTAGAGCAGGAGAAGAGTGTGAGGAGGAGAGCATCAGGGATAAAAAGCTATGAAATGATCACATCCCCCATTCCCCATTCCCTTGCACCACTTTGAGGGAGGGGGGATAGAAGAATTGTGGGAATGAAGTTGAGCCTGGGAAGAAGGGGGGAGGTATTTTTAGTCTTGGTTTTATGTCTCTTCATCCCACTGTGATTAACTGTTAATAAATTAAAATAATTTCCCTAAGTTGAATTTGGTTTGCCCATGACTATAATTGCTAAGTGATGTCCTTGTGCTTATCTTGACCCATGAGCTTTTCATCATATTTTCCCCCCCCCGTCCTCTTGAGAAGGAAGAGTCATAGAGCAGCTTGGTGGGCACCTGGAAGCTAACCATAGTCATCCCACCACAACAAATTTTGTCTCATCTCTCTTTAAGTATCTACCACAGAGTTGGCTTCATCTGGAAGAGATGGTGATGGAGAGGTTCTAGGAGACCATTCATCTCACCCTAATGTAGACGTAAATACAGAGCAGATTAAATTTATGTTTTAAGTGCTTCTTGCTCTTTTTGAAGTTAAGAAAGCCTAGTGTCTAGCTCAGATGTAGGTATCTACACCATAGCTCTCAAGAGTTAAGTAAGATGTCTCCTTCTCCTGCATTTTGCTATCTCATCAGGATTTAATTGTGGTCTGTGGTTCTGATTACCCTGAAGACTTGAGATGGTTCTGCATATACCTAGTGGCAAAAAAGCTTCGCAAAGGGAAAATACTGGTTGCATTCACCGGACACAATTCAGAGCAGCACTGAGAGTCCCAACCTAGCGTCAGAGAGCAACGCTGTGTGTTCATACAAGTCCAGATGCAGAGGAAGCACTGATGCATCAGCTAGGCGCTGGAGCTGTATTAAAAACCCTCAGAGAGCATAATTAGCTGAAGTGCAGAATGACACTGATACAACTGCATTCCAGAGTCAGCCTGTTCACATTCCGATGAGGTCTCCTCTCTTTATATACTGTAGAGGTGCCAGAGGCTTTAGGAGCCCCGGACCTCACGGGCAACTGGAACTCAAAGGCACCCAGGACATGAACTTCATTTTAAAAAACAGCAGTTAGTTTCCGCATCCCTGCACAGCTTTAGGGCTAAGTTGTTATAAAAACATCAGTGTTGAAGAAGAGACACATTTAAAGGAAACAAGGGTCTTGTCCACTGTTTGCTTCTTTATACAATTCTCAGTTTTCATTAATATCAGATTTATTTAATAAAAATTAAATATGTTTACATCTGGCTCTAATTCCTATTTTTTTCTCAGTCAGTAAGTCGTATTCCTGCATTTTCATAAAAAAGCCCCTGAAGAATCAGCATGCACACGAGCACACTGATAATGCTGCTTCATCCAGTAATGTAAAGGTGCTTCCCAATGTCATGATGCGTCATTTCAGATGTTGCAAAGCTGAGTCACTGACAGTCTGATGTGACTAATCTTAATAATGTGCTTTGATTCCATAATATGTCACTGTAAAGTTTGACATGTTTGGTACACTCATTTCTAGGTTCCCTTATACTTGCTGTTCCCACAGTGAACCTATTTATTGGGAAGACAGTCTGTGGAAAAAACCCTACCCAAAACTGGAAAAATACTGTCTACTTTGCCTTTAAATTTGTCTATGGACCAAATTTTGCCCTCATCAATGGGATACAACTTCCATTGACTTTGCTATTCATATATCCAAAGGCAAAATTTTTTCCTATCTATCAATCTACCTACTATTTTATCTACTATCTGTCTGCTTAACTCTATTAATTAGTTAATGTTTGTAAAACACTCAAAAGATGTAAAGCCCTATAGAAATGCTAAGTATTATAATTATTGTTATCTGACTGCTGTATCTCTTTACCTATCTAGCTATCTACCTTCTCTATCTATTATAATAACAATAATACTTAACACTTATATAGTGTTCTTAATCTTCAAAGTACTTTACAAACATTAACTAATTAATCTAATCTAGTCATCTCGCAAACAACTCCTTTAACAAACCAGTGGTTGTTTCTGTAAAATGAAATTCTTTGCAAAATAAAAGAATCATACTTTGGGGGGGTTAGTTTGTTCAGGTTTGACTATGATAAGGTAATAAATATGTATAAAAAACAAAGAAGCAGTAAGACTGAAAGCTCCATCACTAGATAACATAGAGCTTGCAACAGACAATAACATGTTGTGAGCACCTATAGACCATGAAGAGGTCTCCTGGCCCAGTTACTCCTAAAATATATGCTGTCTTAGTTTTAATATAGACTTGGTGCTGTAGAAATGTGAGGTTTTCTCCTTGTTATATATAAAGAGCTGTGAAACTTTTCTACTAGTTTCTTTTTTCTTTTTTCTAGTTTATGCTCTAACCAGAAACAAGGCCAAGGCTGTCAAAGGGATCAGTTCAAGTTGGGGTCTCAAGTCCCAGATCTACAAAGGTATTTAGGCACTTTATTTTTTTTTTGGTACAGAAACAGTGACAGTGACCCAGAATTTTCACTGTTCAGAAGGTGCAAGGGGCCAAGAGGTCCAAACTATTAAGAAGAGCCCAGTTTCCTTTGAAAACAAATGAACCCTCAAACACCTCTACAGATCTTCATCTAGACTCACACTGGGGTTGGGTGAAGACAGTGATCACTGTGCATATTCACAGCATCCTGGAGGCATAATGTAAGATCAAAAAGCATGTGCAGGCTTTTTTGGGGCAGACATATAGGTTATCTTTGTGCTTCTAAACAAATCAAGGTCATACACTCAGATCAAGCACTGCTTGCCAGTTGTCCTCACTGCTGAATAGTCTGACTTGGTTTTAGACTGTATTCCTCAAGAAAAATCTTCTACAGAGAGAACTGAGTGAGCTAGCCTGAGCCATTTGGCATTGGGACTATGAGTCAATCCTGGCTCTGTTGTACCTAAGACATGAAGGCACAGCCATAATAAAAGAGTATGCAGGCTTTGTGTGGCTTACAGTAGCACTAGAGAGAAGAAAATGAAACAAAAAACAAATAGAAAAAAGATTTTTTTTTTCCACTTGATGAAAGAGTAGGCTTTTTTTTTTTTTTTTTTTTTTGTGTGTGTGTGTGTGATATTTTCCATCTGTCCTACTTATTTATCTGCATAGGCAAAATGTACTGGGACATTTCTGGTAAGAGCTAACCTAAAAATAATCTAGGATCCTCCACTGAGCTCCCCCAAGGCAGCATCGCAAGGAGCAGAACTGTGACCAGTCCATTACTGGACAGAGACTTTTGTCTGCATGGGTTCTGCCAAAAAAAATCGTTTGGCAGTTTCCTAACATCTCTTCCTCTAGAAGGTAGGTTAACGTAAACCATACCCTTGCCAACTGAAAAATCAACTAACTTTTATATTCTTTTCTCAGCTGTGGATGCATTTTGCAGGTACCAGATTGAAGCACCAGTATACCCATTATGTCCTGACATAGCTGTCATCCTGCAACAGGTATGCTTGGAAAAGAAAAATAAACCAAGACAAAACAAAACAAAAACCCCTACCATCATTAAAGGAAGCTACACGGGGCTGAATTCAGATTGCCCATCATTCATTTTTTCATCCAGACAAGAATGGCAAATGGAGTTGGAGCAGTTATGAGCAAATCAAGCTTACAATGCACATTCTGTTACACCTTCACAGAAGATGAGCTGAAGGTGTTTTTTTGTCAGTCAGGAATGAGAACCATCTAGGTTGAAATTCAGCTGATATGGGCTCAGCCACATACTCCCTGAGTAACCTTGTACACAAGACCTAATCTAACCCCTACCTTCATATGTTTTTTTTTGCCTAGTGGTGCACTGCATAAATACAGTGCTTTGATGGTCTTAAATATTATACCCAGCAGCACTCAAAAAATGAAATTGCTTAGTTAAAGCTATGTCTGCAAATGAGAAACATGTATGCAGTTAACATTTGTTAATAAGGAGTGAATTGAGATATGAGGTATATGGAAACCTAAAATTAAGGGTTGAAGCTGAAAAACAACTGGGTCAGGAATCTGGGAAGCTTTGCTCAGAAAGAGTTAAGATACCGCTGAGTGTTTGCAAAAGATTAAAGCCCCCTGTAACACACTTGCAGGGCTGACACATCTCTAAGGTGGATATGTGAAGCTGATGCAGATGGAGGACTTTGGATGGTGTTTAAAGCAGCAGTTAAGAAATTATCAGTTCTTTGATTTTGGACAGATCAGAAGGGGCTCCCCCTTCTCACCTTGACTTCTGTGTTCACCGCAGAGTGTCTAAACAGAAAGCCCTGTAAAAATACAACTACAACTCCTCTTCCTCCTACCTTGTCCTCCTCTCTCCACCCCAGAAAGGTTCCTGAAATGCTTGTTTGGGAAAGAAAAAAAGACCCCTCCATTTCCCTGAGCAAACAAAACCTCACATACAGAAACCTAAACCTCCCAGTTTGAATTCAAGGCTCTTTGCAGAGCAACTGTTACACGTTCTCCTCAGTGACACAGAGGAAGACAGAACATGTTTTTAATTGCAAAGCCAAATGGTTATGCATGGGTCCTGTCATGCTTGTGAGAACTTGTTTTTCCCCAACCTTCCCTCTCCTCCCCGCTGAGACAGCCTTGCCAAAACTCTGCTTGAGAGTGGTCACAGGGAAAACACGAAGCCTTGCAGGGATTTGGGGAGTAGACGTCAATCTGTCAGAGGTGTCACCAGAACTGGATATATCTGCTGATCTGTTACCACTTGCTAATTATGGATTCGGCAGCTAATTGTCGTAAATCTCGGTAAGAGATGTGGAATGAGACAGAGTTTTCAAAACGGCATGGCCTGGATAAGTTTGCACTTGGCGAGTCATGAAGCAGAAATGATCACCCCTGTGCCAGGGCTCTACTTCTGTGTGATACCCTGGTGAATACCTGTATTGTTACAAGCACCAGTTTGCTCCAAGCAGCATATCTGACATTCCTTTGCAAGAATGGTGAGTGTCCAGGACATAATAAACAGAATTGTTGAATGATTTTGTTTAATAAACCAAGAGATGCTGTTAGATGTAGATGGTTTACAGGATGAAATCTTGCAGTCCTCATCAGGCTGACATTCTGTTCCACCCTTTAGAAAGTAAAGCCAAGCAGCTATGAGGTCTTATGTCTTGACTGTGCACACCCACAAATCAGGCTCTATCTCAGTGGGGATCCAGATGGCTACTAAAACTGGTCTTAAGGTTTAACACTCTTCAGATGTGATTCAGCCAGTCATGAGTCTGGAGTCAGAAAGAAAGAGTTTTTACAAATTTCATGCATCTTTAGGTATCCTTTCCAATGTATCATAGTCATGTCTGGTTACCTATCATCACACACTAGTTGGTTTAAACATTTCTGTACATCTTGAAGGCTACAGTTCAGGGTGGAAAGGGTAAAGCAAAGTCTTCAACATCTCATAGGCATCTAATTTGCTTCAATGATGAGCACCTTCTCAGGAAATCAAGTCCCTTCAGGTTATCTTCAGTTGAACATCCAAAAATAATTACTTGCAAGTTTCTGTGGTTCTAAGGATCACAGGCTCTGTATTCATGTGAGCCACGCCTCAGGTGATTAGTAGATCCTGTGAAAGATCAGCACTAAATCTGTGTTATTGATCAACTGGCTTGTCATTTGGAGTGTGTAGAGTTAAGGTTGCATGCAGGACTGTCTTTTTTAACAATTAACCACTGGTTTTCAGAAACTTTCTTCTGCTTTATACTTCCTAGTTTTCAGACAGTTTTGTAATGTTTTCATCTAGTTCAAATTTTTATCTAGACCAAGATTACCAGCTACTTTTGGAAATATAAACTAATATCTGTCATTTAGTCCACTGAAATATGCCAGATTTTCCAGGTAGAAAGACACAACATTCTATTTTAAGGTTGGTTTTCACTAAAGCTGGCTGAAAACTCCACAGTGGAATGTTTGTTTATTTTTTCAGTTGAAAACTCTGATTCACAGTAATTCAAATATTTTACTGACATGGACGAGTTTTAGTTCAGGTGTGACAAAGTCCAAGCAGAGTTCAATGATAATGACTAGCATTCTGCTGGAAAACAGACTTGCAAGACACTGTGGCCTGCTGAGAACCTGCTCCTCCAAAGCACATCAGCATATCAGGATCATTGCTGGCAAGGAATCAGGAACCTGGAAATGTTAGCATGTTTTGGTCAAAAGTTTTTATGTTTCCTACTGGATGGGAAAGGAGACAGAAAGAGTACAGAACACCATTACTCACTTCTTTACTGAGCATCCATGTCTGCCCATCCAGCTGTCCAAGAAGTCAGCATCAATTGCTTTGTCCAGCACAAGTAAAAATGAGGGGGTTATTATAAATTAAAAATAAAATTAGTATCAAAATATTGAAAACTTTGCAGAGAATTATTCCCCTTTACAAAGTTCTAGGACTCATAAAAAGCCATGTCCATTAGGATTCAAGTCCATTGATTGTTTGGTTAAAAAAGTGTTAATCCCTCTATGGGAAACGTAAAATCACTTCTTGAAGATGAGAGGGGGAGTTTGCTAAATATATATATAAATATATTCTAAGTCCTCTTATATGAAGGTCTTTCTGACTAAATTATAGAATCATAATATCATAGAATCACAGAATGGTAGGGATTGGAAGGGACCTCTGGAGATCAGAGCAATCCACATTTTTATTTCTGAAGTCAAAGGTTTTTTTGTACCCAAAGCAACCAGGATTTTTTCTGCAGAAGGCAGAGATGCACATCAACAAAACCCAAACAAACAAACAAACAAATAAACAACACAAAAATCATTCCCCTCTAATTCATAACTTAAATAAAGGTATTTGGAAACAAAAATTGATTCCAAAAAATCTGTTTTGAAATTTTGACCACTGTGAGAAAAGCAACCATAAACATGCAAAATGTCTAATGGACTGGATCACCAGTAATTTTCCACAATGGAGTGACTCTAGTGTAAAAGGGTTATAAATAGTCTTAGAATCTGGACTAAACTATCAGAAAAAAGACTTTATTGGATTGTTAATCCTCCACTTAGTGCTCAACTGTTGCCCGACCTAGGAAAAGACCAAGAAACACAGTATGTCCCAGAGACCTTAAACCTGTTGCTTTATTCTCCCTCTTGCTCTTACAAGTCCAAGTAAATGGCATCAAACCATTACATGATGCAGGTGGTTTCCTTCTAGTATGGTCATGTCCCTTCTCCCACTGGAGATAAGATGCCTCCTGATGTGTGTTTTGTGTGAAAGCATGTGCAGGTGGCTACAGGCTCATGTAAATCACATCACCTACTTGCTGACACATCTTGGTCCGTCTGGAGTTAGTTGGGTCCCGGCTATATTTCTACAAACAAATGCACATCCTAAAGACCAGCAATGGGTCTTGTAGTTTACATCTCTGGCAATCTTTCCCCTTCATCTACCCAGATACAAACTCAGCCTCTGTCACTGATGACAAATGCAGCAGCCAGGGTGAGACTAGTATTTAACTTAATGCTGTTTTAACACTTTGCAGACTTCTGTCCTGGGTGATTATTTTATAGTCTTCTGCCTTTGTTTGGCTGGAAGTATGGAAAATTAATTAGTAGCAGAAGGGTATAACTTTGCCAGCCATTAACTGAATTATAAGTAAGTGTTTTCTTTGTCTGGTAATATCTTACCTTGTCCTTGTGCCAAAAATATCTCATAACTTGGTATTATATTCTCTGAAGACAACCTTTTCAATGACTTTATATGTGAAACAATGTAATACCAGTAGGAGAGGATTTTTTTCTTTTTTTTTTTTTTTCTTTTTTTTTTTAATTTTTTAAATTTTTTTTTTGAAAGGGGACATAGCTACAT
>JANHGN010006782.1:0-18864 GCA_024605025.1 Megaceryle maxima | reverse complement strand
AATAAAGGGGCCTTCTTCCTTAGAGTTGTAAAGCTTTGCCAGAGAGCAGACAAAACACTTTTGGGGCTAAATATTCAAAGTTTTTGAATAATTCCCTCTGACTTTGTACTAATGCTTGTGTGAATATTTTGAAAATGCTAAATGGCATATTCTTGATGCTATGAGCTATAGGTCTGTCATAGAGAAGTAATATAAATGTTTTGAGGTTCTTCTTCATAAAGGTATTTATACACAGTGACCCTTCCTGTTCCTGTGGAAATCAGGATTAATTCATTAATATCTATGTCTTTTCTTCAGTGTAGGTGAAAGGAAAATCAAAATGTGTGTATCTGATATACATTAACTTAGAGGCTGCTATTAAACCACAAGTCGTGATAGACTATGGGAAATCTGAACCCCTGCTGATTTTTGCTAATTCTATAAAGAGTCTATTTAATTTCCTCAGGAAAACAAGGCAAACCTTCCCTTGAGGGCATATACATTTTTTCATGGGCTACAAGTAAGTCCCTAAGGGCCTAGTTATCACTGATCACAGTGTGGTCTGTTGGATATTGCTAAGGGAAATTTAGTGTGATTGTCTGTGATCACTGGCATGTGCTCATACCCATTAGGAGACCTATTCAGCCCACTGACATTTGGTTCCTAGGAGAATAGAGTAGCTGCTCTCAAAACATTTTGAGAGTATTTTTTTTCCATCCTACTCCTTCCCTCCCTCCCCATGTTTTTGTTTTGTTTTGTTTTTTTTTCTCAGACAGAGGAGCAGATGTTCAAGATCAGAAAGGAGCTCATACAGAGGGCTGCCATAGTGAGAAGAGATTGCTGTATTACTAAGAAAATGCTATATAACAAAAGCACTCCTCGTCCAGTTTTGTTAATTTTCTCACTCTCTCCTGGGCAATTGTAGGGGCAATGTAGAAAAGCAATAATGTCATCTGCAGCTGCACCTATTGTGCAGAATAAGTGACCTTTAGATATTTCCCTGTAAACCACAAGTGCTTTCAGAGGGTCACAGGTCTGGCACCAAACCTACCACTGGCTTCAGGACTGGGTATGCTGCAGTGTCATTGTCACTTATCACTCATCACCCTAGCTTGCCTCAACAGAGTACAGGGAAGCCCCCCAGATTTCTAGCTCTCTCTTGGAGATGACATTTGCAGCCTTGAGAACCAGTCTCACTGAGATCAAAGATTAGAATCAATGTAGATATGCAGTGGGAACTGGTGGTGGCACTTGGATAGTTGGTGGCAGGCAATAAAGAACAAGTCACAGCCATGGGAGAGGTCAAGAAGAAATCTGCCAGTGTCAGGGCATTCAGTCCTCCAGATGCAAGTAGGAAACAGTTTCCTGAATGTCAGCCTAGAAGTTTGCAGAGGTCTATGCTGGGTATGAAACACCAGATTTGCTTTCTTTTCAGCAGAATTTGGACATAAGTCTCACTTCAACATCTTTTTCTCCAGCGTTTAATAAAACCCAGGTACAGTTGCTCTTTTGCCAACATGAATAGAACTACAGGATAGGGTTGGAGGAAACAACCTCTAATAACCCCAACATAATCACAGAATCACAGAATGTTAAGGGTTGGAAGGGACGTTGAAAGATCACCTAGTCCAACCCCCTTGCCAGAGTAGGATCACCTAAATCAGGTCACACAGGAACAAATCCAGGTTTGTTTTGAATGTGTCCAGAGAAGGAGACTCCACAACCTCCCTGGGCAGCCTGTTCCAGCGTTCTGTCAACCTCACCATGAAGAAGTTTCTGCTTATGTTTACATGGAACCTCTTACGTTCCAGCTTCATCCTTTGCCCCTTGTCCTATCATTGGATGACACTGAGAAGAGAATTCTGAAGTTTATTCAGGAAAAAAAAAAAAAAAAAAAGAAAGAAAAAAGAAAAATATCACTTTAAGTTTTGCTTAAACCAACAAAACCATCAAACAATCTCTCTTCATTCTTCACATAACCTTCTGGTTCTTGTTTAGTGTTAGACCCAAACAGACCCATTTCTGTTTTCCACTCCTACCTCATCAGTTTTAAGGATTTAGCCATTTCTTTCAATAAAAGAGAGCAAGTTGTGGAGGCCAAAACCAATGTGGTTAATCCTTATTTGTGTATTTTCTTCTTGTAGGCCTGCCAGATCTCAGTGCTTTGCCTAAAGACTTTCTCCGTTAGAACAGATTGCAAACCAACTTGTTTTCTTCTTGCATGTGCGTCAGTGAGGTGTTTAGGGTTAGTCTCCAGAAAGGGTGGGGAAACAATCCAGGTGTGAAAATGCATGCATGTATATGCTTGCAATTAAACTGTAACCGTAGTTGCAGACAGCTCTTTTTGAACTGTAGCTTTGTCATTACCTGGTTCCAATTCTGCATTTGAGCACTCCTGAATTTCCAGTATTTATTTAGGTGCTGTTTTGCTGGACGTTTGTTCCAGTAAGCAAATAAACACAGCTGTTTCTCACCTATATGTAGCTGGTCATTTGCATTAGTCTCTGCTCCTTGTGGAGACCCCAGCAGCCTGACATCACCCATCCTTCCCCTGTTATTTGGTATGACTTGGTTTTGTTCTTGAAAATATTTAAGTCAGTCTTGATACAAAGTTTTTTTCTTGTTCATATATACTTCCTTTCCTCTCTTTTTTTTCTTAAATTCCATTCTTGACAAAGGTTGGATAAAACAGTTGAAATGAAAGAATAATCTGGGAAAAAAAAAAACTTTAATCATTAAATATTTTGGTGGATAAAGGAAGAATCAGCCATTACTTGAAAGAGAGGGCTAAGGGCATGCAGCTGTCAATGAAGTCTAACTCAGTTAAGCATTTTAGGTCTTTAGCAATGACCAAAACCAGTGAGCCAAGAGAAAAAAAAAAAAGGAAATGTCATTCTGCTCTGTAGTTGATGACTCTACCTTTCTGGCAAAATTTATCTGGACCTTTGGGGACTATAGAAAGACATAGAGCTATGCTCTTATAGGTGAGGTAGCTTGGCCTAGCATGGTTTAATGTATACTCAAGACAGACAGTAAAAGATGACTATGCCATTAAAGTCCAGAGACAAAGTGTTGTGAAGGAGAATTAGGAGAAACATCTGGAGAAGAGCCCAGGATATCTCTGCACTGTTTTTCTCCTTGTCTTAAACTCAACACCCTGAAACAGAAGGACATCCAGTCAGTGATCAAGAGAAAAATGTGATCACAGTTTCTGCATGTTTCCTTGATATATTATGAAACACTTTGAAATTTAATTTGTGAGAGCTTATAATGTCTCTGGAGGTCATTGGAAGAAAGGTCCTTTCTGCAAATATTATTTTCCATCTGGAAGAAAGCACCATTGCAAAAACAGAGAGAGATTCCTTAAACATAACAAGGTTTTCCACTGGAATCACTTCTCATCTTCAGAGTATCACCTGTTGCATAAATATATTGCTACAAAGGTAACAGCTAGGAATAATCTTAAAAAAAAAAAAAAATTCCTTGTGTTCCCAAAGGCAAAATAGTTCTGTGGTGTGAAGATACGACTCTCACCTGACACAGTGCCATTAGTTCAGCTGAAGAGAATTGCCTGTGGGCAAACATCAAACCTTGATGGATTAGGTTATGTTTTTTTCCACACAGGTGTTTCTGAGTAACTTTTCGTAAATCTTTGGAGGTGAAAAATCAGGGAATAACTTAATCACATTGTGTTATTAAAAAGATTTACTGAGCAGCACCAAGTGGATTAATTGGGTGGTCCTTAAAGAGTCTAAAATTTGGGGATTTGCTGTAGTTGTGAAATCTATCTTTGCACAGAGGTTTTTATGTTTTGTTTTGGTTTGGTTTTTTGTTTGATTTAGTTTTGTTTATTTTGTTGGTTTTGTTTTCTTTTTTCCCCTCTATTCCACCAGTTTTGGGGGTAATAACCCCGCAAGAACTTCTTGGTGATTTACCTTTTTTTTTTTTTTTTAATAATTGTTTATATTACTAGAAACTGTGACATACTACATGCTACAACAAACAAAAGTGATCTGTGCAGTGTGTTGGATAATGGAACGGTGCTAATTAGGAGCCAGCGAGAATCAAATCAACCCTCTGTGATTGTCACAAGCGAAACCATGGCGCAGCCTAAGGAATGGTTATAAAGAGAGTATCATGGTCTCAATATTGCCTAGGGGGGAAGTCTCATAAAGCTGCACTATAAAATTTATGTGAAAGATTTCTAAGAAGTAATTATAAGTCTAATTTATATGTGTTTAATACAGCTTCGGGGTTGTTTTTTTTTTTTTTTTTTTTTTTTTTTCTTCTTCCTCAAAAGACTCTTGGAAGGTTCTTGTTGCAGTGTCATTCTTTCTACAGCGAAAATTGAGCCAAGTAGCTGTGAGGTCACAGCACTTTCCCAGTATTCGCATTAGACAAGGTTTTGGGTTTGCTGCATTTTGTTTATTTTTTTAATTTTCAAAGTACATGACAAAACATCTTCAATCCATAGTTCTTCACTGGTGTCTTGTCCAGTGTTTAGGGTCATGACTGTACAAAACAGTTAAACTCTTTTTGGCTGTGGTGAGACATACAAAGAGTCACAAATATAACAGCTTTTAGGAAAATACCTGTGAAAAAATCCATGTGCATTTAGCTCAGATCTCTTGAGCTTTGAATGTCACGTCATGCAGAGTACATGAGAGGTGAAAAATGTGCAGTTAAGCAGTCTACCTTCCAGCAAGGCTCTAGTCTTCTTCCATGTGGTGTCCCTGCAGGCCCCTTGGCATGTGCAGCTGGGGTGGCCAGTGAACAAGGCCACTTGACTGCCTCAGGTATGTAAATCTGTAGAACAGGAGAGAAGATACAACCTGAAGATGCAAATGAGTGACAGGTAAACGTGGGGGACAAGGTGGAAGCACCTCAGTGAGTGTTACTTTCAGTGGTTCACATGTCACTCCCAAGGATAAGAGGAAGACTGTAGAGGGAGACAGGCACTGTGAAAATACATCTTTCTATGGCTTATTAAGCATCACCACAGAAATGCCATTGACTAACCCACCTTGCAAAATCTCAGAGTCCTCAATGCTGTCCTAGGGCATAAAAAAGGATAAAAAAGAAGAGGAAATGCTCTATTGTCAAAAGAATGTGGCTTTGGTGACTTTAAAGGAAAGGTACTATCAAGCTGAAGCTGCAGTTTCCCTTCATGGCCCATGAGAAAAACAGTTTCCAGTACATCGGATCTACAAAATCATTGATAAAGGAGTCAGGACCAGACCAAAGAAAGGACTCGTGGATGTTACATGCATACCTTGAACTCTGATACTAGTCTTTCCCTGTTTTCCTCCCTTTCTCCAGATGCCCTGGTTCAGCACATATGTTCAGAGCATCCCAGAGCCTCTCTGGCAAGATCTCAAGTGGCATTGTGCTGGTGGGACTTCAAGGAAAAAACACTCACTTTTCAGCAAAAACTTATAAACTGTGTAAAGCCTGAATTTTATATTACTACCAAGTGGATAGATTTGTATTTCTACAGGCTTTTAAATAATAATTCGGCATTTTTGCAGGGGGAAATGCAGCAATTAGAATCTCCCTTTCCATATGTTCTTCAAAGCATTACCTGGAACATGAACACAATTACCATGTCCACTTGACACATGGCTTTTATGAATACAGGGACAAAACCCAGAAAGTCTCCCTCTCCCCCTCTTTCTCTGGTTCATGCCTTGGTGATACACCATCAAAGTGGTTCAGATTGTGTGCTCCTACCTTGCATTTCCACTGCAACAAAGTCAGTGCCAGAAACCCCAGAATTCCCATCCAGTGGAAATCATTGCATGCCCTGTTGTCACAGTGCAGCATTGACTAACTCATATTTGCTTTCAGATCAAATCCTGGGGGAACCACATTGAAAACCATTCCATGCTTAGCTCCAAGGAGGCAATGTTTCTCTCTAAGCCACAGCTGATTAAAAATCTCTACCTGGGCTTTGCGGAAGGACACCACAAGGGAAAACATTACTGCCTTCGGTGCTGCTCTCTCTCCATCTGTGACATAACCAAGGCATCCTTGAATTGAGCCACAAATTCCTCCTGGGAATGCTGAAAATCAGATTACAGCACCAGAGCACTTCAATTATTTGTTTTTATTAGAATAGAGCGTGGGAATTAGTCATCCCCATTTTGCTTTCTTACCTGTAGCCTACAAGAAGCCACCAATCCCCTCTCAAGGAATGGCAAATGTGAATGGGGAACCTTATCTTTGTACAAGAAGCCACACTATTGTTTTGCAAGGAGGGTGGCCGAGTCCTTCAGGCCTCTGTGGTCCCGTTGGTGATCTGCAGAGTGGATCTGGATGATGGGCTGTTCCCGTCAGCTGCCATCTATTGCTTGCAAACAAGAGAAAAGGTTGTTTAGGCAGTAGATGAGATGCAGACCAGGTGTCTACACACAGCTAATTCCAAAGATAGCTGCAGTGACCTTATCACTCTCTACAACGATTTGAAAGGAGGTTTTAGGTGGAGGTCAGTCTCTTCTCCCAGGTAACAAGTGATAAGACAAGAGGAAATGACCTCAAGCTGTGTCAGAGAAGATTTGTGTTGGACAACAGGAAAAACTTCTTCACTGAAAGGGTTCTTAAATCCTGGAACAGGCTGCCCAGGGAGGTGGTGGAGTCCCCATCCCTGGAAATATTTAAAAGACATGTAGATTTGGTGCTGAGGGACATGGTTTAGTGGAGGGCCTGGCAGTGTTAGGTTAATGGTTGGACTTGACGATTCTAAAGGTCTTTTCCAAGTATAAAGATTCTATGATTCATAGCCTTTTTTTTTTTTTTTTTTCCTGCAAACCAGAGTTTCTGATTAAAAAAAACCCCCTACATTACTTTAAGGCTTTTAAAGTAGTCTTTGAGGCAGAAGAGTGAGAGAGTATTACTGATCTCAGATAGAGATGAGACTGGGAGCCTGCTACTATGATTTTGATTATTTTTAGCCTATGACCCTCTAAATCAAAACAAGAAAGTGCAATTTTCCCCCATCAACAAATGGTAACATGAGAAGAGACAGAGGACTTTTCTTGGCCAAAGGACATCGAGTAAGACCAAATATAATCACATTGCTGTCCATGCAATATGAAATTTCCTGCTAAAGGTGGATGGAGCATGTACATTAAAAATGTCCTCAGGGACACAGCTCATGCTAAATAAATGGATGAGTAACTCCTGTTGCTACCAGCTTTTGGAGGAGCCTGGTAAATGGAAGGATGTTCAAACACCTCTGTTGTGTTTATTATTCTCACTTGTACTGAGGTCAGGTTCCATGGACTGTAATGGAGATGTAGCTCTCACCCACACATGGCAGCTGCTTGAAACTGTATAGCTGAGGTCAGTATTGTCTTTTGTAAACCCTCCCATTTTATTGACTTACCAGTAAGATGATTAAATAGTTTGTGAAGCAACTCCTGAATTAGTACACTTTTTGACCCAACAGAAACCAAAATATAAATTGGTTAATCAGCCTAGTATATTAAAATAATCTCAAATGGTGTGTGTCACAATATTGACATGCAAACTGCAGTTGTTCATAGTCTGCTTCAGACACTTTCACTGAGGAGCAGCAAACTTGGAAAGGGGATCATATGGACAGAGGGGAAATTCACAAATTTGCCATCTAATTTTAATCAACTGCTGCAGGAGATTTAGAGCACATGTAACTTTGGGGTTACACTGTTGCAGCTGAACCGAGCCTCTGTCTCAATGATTTTGCATTTGTGTTGCCAGCAGAGTTTATTTTGCACTGGCGAAACACCAGGTCTTTCTGTAGTAAAACTACCCCGTGACATTGCTTCTGGAAGACAACCACAAAACCTAATCCCTTAATCCCACTTGAGAAAGCTGTTTTAAATGGGAAGCAGAGTTGTGTTCACTTCCATACTCACATGACTGATTCCAATCTCAGTTATGCCAGTGCAAATTGAAACACACACTGTAACATGGCAAAATTTGTTCTTGATCTGGCCCAGATACTGTAATTCCCATCTGTGTATAAGGTGGTTCCATGCTACAGTGATAGATGCATCAAAGACTCAAGAGACAATGTGTATCATATTACTGGAAAAAGCACAAATTGAATTAGGAGTAATAATTTCAAAAAGCCTTTGATTTTGTGTGTGTGTGTTTGGGTTTTTTTTGTTTGTTTTTGTTTTTTGTTTTGTGTTGCTTTCTTTGTTTTGCTTTGTTTTTGATTTTGTCCTTCCCACTAGCATACAGGGACTAGGCCACTTACCTGCAGTATTAAAGATTCATGTTCAGGATCATATCTCCTTGTTTTGGAACAAATTATTAGATTTTTAGTACATGCCCTAATTTGTAAGCAGTTCTCAGATGGCTATTTCCATACTTCCTGCCCCCCAACCTATGTTCTATATTGTATAAACTAAATTATTAACTCCATATCATTCCATAGCAGTGATGTGGAGATTCAGAATTTTGACTCTTTTTCAAGTTACACAAAGTGGTGGTTGCAAACCGTATGCACTGCAACTTGAATAAAGATTTTTGCAATGGAGGGTATCATACGTTCATGAAAAAGAATGTTTGGGTCACATGGAAGAGTTGTGCAGGAAAAAGATAATTTCAAAATTAAAAGGAGAAAAAGAGACACTTTCTTCATCTTAAAAATGAGCAAAACCAAAATCTTTATCTACATCACTACACTTTGGCATAGGTGTCATTCATAAAGTGGATTTCCCTTCTACTCACTGTGCTTTTTTTTTTGTTCTGTGTACAGAGCTCCCATTGCTCACTATTTGTGTTGAGTATCATGGAAAGGCAAAGAAACACTAGAAGGTCTCCAGAGAAAATAAGGAAATGTCTGCTGTGGTTCATAATGGCTTGACCAAAACAGTGATGACATTTAAATAGTGTTTATAAAGTGTATTTAAGTCCTTGGCTGCAGTGATAAGTCATTATCACTCATATCCCATGGTTTCTTATGAGGTTATATTTTTAAATCTTAAACATAGATGCTTTTATAAGAGGTTTTTTTTTTCCAGAAAGAATATTTATTTATTTATTTATTTATTTTCCTCTGGAACTGTTACTTTTTGCTGAGCAGCTTCCAGCAGAGGCAACAGGCAATGCACGCTGCTGTTGTTTCAGCTTGATGCTAAAACTGATGATGACATGGTAGAACTCCATGTAGGCAAGTTCTTGAGCTCAGGAAGAATCTGAAAGCTCATACCTTGCTTCCAGTGATACATCTTTGGGTTTATTGTATTTATAACTTTAACTCCACTGGGTAGGATTAATTTCACCTTATTATTTCCATCAAAACTGATGAAACATGTATCTCCTGATAGCAACTGGAAATTGATTTCACCTAATTTAAATCCATATCATAGAGGATATTTTAGGAGGAATCCCTTCCTTTTACAGTGTCTTTTTTAAGGCAGATGGATTCCAACCTAAGAGTTTTAAATGAGGTTATTATTTGGATTAGTAATGCAAGATGGTTTCATAACTGCTTTCCACAAGGCAAAACACACAATGTCATGGAAAATAGCACTTGTTAATACTAAAGGCCAGATCTGATCAACAGAAGGCAGAGGAATGCTGTGACTAAACTGGAAGCAATCCCTATGGTCTGTGATGCAACCTAGCACAGAATCAGATTTCTAGAAATGGGATAAAACTTTCTGGTTCACTCTGTCCCCTTGCAGCTGCTAGAGGTTTTCCTTGTGAAATGATGTTTTGTCTTATTTATATGTGCTAAAATATAGGTCTTTTACTGCTGCTTTTGACACTATCTTTACAGACAAGGTGATTTCAATGTGACAAAGGTCTGGTCTAGGAGAGCAAATGTGTAGCTTTTCCACCTGAGTAATCATTCATTTTATAAAGAGGTGGTTGTAATGTAAAACAACATTCCATAGATTCATCCTTGCACTATTTAGTCCTAATGACAGTACCGAATCATACACAGAGACTTATACATTTATAAATTTTGCTTTGGCCACAGATGGACATTTTAGGTACATTAGTTATCTAAAATCCAGATTAGGACTGTTGTGTCCTATCCTATCCTATCCTATTCCTATCCTATTTCCCATGCAATAAGAAATGCCTGAAAGTGTGCTACTAGTCTTTTTTTTTTATCTCTAGCAGAAACCCCAAACTTTGTAGTCTAATTTTGTAAAGAAATGATAAAATGGAAATTAGGAATTATCAAAATTACCTATTTACCAATTTTTTCCTTGATAAAAATAATTTTCAAGTGAAGTCCAATGTAAATTTGAAAAATCATGTGACCAGGCAATATCAGATTTCTGAAAATGAAAAAAAAAAGTGGGCAAAAATTTAGGCATTTTTTTTCTTTGAAAATATTTTTACGAAACCAAGGAAGATATTATCAAAAAACATCAGTACTCATACCTTTTATTTGCATATTTTTTCAAGATTTTATCAGAGGTGCTAAACAGCTTTTGTTTAATTATCATTTTGTGCTTGCTTTCTTGGTTTGTATGAAAATGGAAAATTATTTTCAGCAAGTAAATTAACAATAAATGTTTTAGGATCACATTTTTTTTACAAATCCTAAAAGGAGTTGATTAAATATCCAAGTAAAATGCAATAATTGAAGTTAGGTCCTCTCTTAATTCTGCAAAAGAATATATATGCTATGTTCTCTAAAAATTATACTTTGCTTCCTATTTTCATGTTTTCATTTTTACAATAACCAGTTCTGTAATGTGCAATGAAACCAGAAAAATAATCTCTCAATATTACATAGTAAATGGAAAGACCACATATGTTTATGCTGTGTATACAATTCTGTCATTTGTCACATGAAATCAGAAAATGTAATTTTTTGTTTCAAGGATAAATGCATTAACACAGATATGCATCCATATGCAGCTCAGTAACTTCCCAAGGTTTCTAAGTGTGAGAAATTAAAATGTAGATTAATAAATGTGTATTTAAATATTTAAACACAGGAATGTTTTTCAAAAGTGCTCAGAATATTACATTTACCAGGTATGACAGTCCTCACTCCTAACTTTGGAAAACATAGTCCCTCATTAAGACAATTAATGTACGTAAGGCCAACTGTTAGTCTCTTTAAGTTCTTTGTCCATAAATCAGTGTTATAGCTCATTTCAACACTTTGAATGACCATCTCCTTTGAACAAAATTAATTGACTCAGAGCCTGACCATTGTAATGGGAAAACAATATGAAACCCTTCTTTGTGCTTTTATCACTACTGTCATTAACTATTGTCATGTATAAGAGCACATAATGCACACTAAGCACTGCCTTCTCTTTATTCCAGACTAGATTATAAACATCTGAAGAGGAAAACCCCAAAAGCTGCTTCTACCTCTCCCTTGCTCTAAATACACGGGCTGCTCGATGGTGGTGTTCAGTAAGACAACGCATCAGTTTCCCTGCTGAAGAAAGATGCCATTTAAAGAAATCAGCCTTATTATGTCCCAATGACAAGCATAATTAAGAATGTCTGTCTCTGAAAGGCATAAGAATAGAGGGAAAGCTTTTGTTCACCTGAGCACACTACCATCCTTGACCCATCCAAGTAATTTAAGCCCTGGCTGAATTGGACAAGGACAGGTGTAATTGGGCCCCAGTCTCGGCTGCTTCCAGCCTTGCAATTACCCTAATAAGGTTGTCTGTAGAGGGGTCAGTAGCTAGCGGCCAGTTTGGCTGGAGCCTTCTCTAGCTGTCAACAGAAGGAGAACAAGGAGTCCATTGGGTCACACTGCAAGACGAAATGAATGCTGGTAATTGATCTAGTGACAGCAGCGTCTGTCCTGAGACAAGAGAAATGGGCAGCTGCAATGAAAGACTTGATGCCAAAAAAAAAAAAAACAAACCAAAAAAAAAACCCAAACAAAAAAGAAGTCCACAGAGAACTCGTGTGTTTCTGAAGATATGGCAAAGAGAGATGTTAAGATGTTACATGGGCTTTAAAGGGCATGAAGTCATGTGGACATTAAACATGAACATTTCATTCAGCTACACACAACAACATTGTCATGTCTGTTTGTTTATGTGAGATGAATAAACAGGCCTTTCCACAAGCTCTTTAACTCTGTCCTTTCAACCTACTCCCTCCCAAAATACTCAGACATTTGCAGCCCATAGGTAAGGATCCATGGGTAATGTTGACAGATGGGCAATTATGTTCTCCCGGATCTTTCCAGGAAAGTTCTGGATCTACCCTGAAAATGCTTTCCCAGTTTGTGGTGTGCATATTCAGTGTGAATATTCTGAACTTCATTATTTCAGGTGGGATAAAATGTAATTTTAACTCATCCTTCCATCGCTCTGTTCTTGTGACAGTTTTTAATTAAACATAGTCTTTAATCAATTAAGTGGCAGCTGCAAGTAATGTGTTAATGCTCTGAATGTGTCTTTAGAAATACCCAAACTTGCAGAAAATGCAAGTTCAAATACCAGCAGGGAAGAGACTGTCTTTCATCCTTCCTTTGAATTCCATGAAATCTCCTGTCTGGGCCTACACATCGATATCTTGCCTAGACATAAGAGACAGACTTTCAAAAACAATTCATCCCTCCTCCCTTTTCTATCTGCACAGCAATTCAGAATAATAGAAATAATAGTAATAATAAATACTGAAGCTGGAGTTAGAGATTGCAGCTCTAAAGCTTGAAAATCCCTGTTTATTGCTGGCATAACCCACAGGTTTGGGAAGGGTGCTGATGGTGTTGATAAAGACCATCGCTTATCATCACTTTGACTTCAGCATTAGACTAAAACATACATGTCCTTGTGCATAATTAAGCTTATGGTTACTTGTAATTGTTATTACTCTTTATAGCTGAGGTTAGAGACTTATTTTTGTCACTTCTTCAAAGATAGAGCAAATGTTGCACACTTACCCTAGTTAGGCATCTAAGATTTAGTGTCTCTCTACAAGGTAATCAGCCTAGAATCTCCTTATGGTTTTTTTGTTTGGTTGGTTGGTTTGGTGGGTTTTTTTGTTTGTTTGTTTGTTTGGGGGTTTTTTTGGGGGGGAGGGGTTTTTTGGGTTTGTTTTTTTTTTTTGTTTTTTTTTTTTTTTGTCAAATTGTATTAATTGTGGTGGGGATGGCTTTAGAACAGAACTGCCATTATACATGTGAGAAATGAGAACAGAGACACCATTAGGTTATGTGTGGGATTGCCCAAAGGAAGAAGGTGGAGGTGCTTTCCTTAGCTGTTCTCTTTAATCACTTAGAGAGAAGTCGGCGACAGCAGCAGGCAAGCAGTTTAGCCTTTAGGAGAACAGCTAAGAATAAAATGAATTAAGATCAATTCTGCCTGGAGGAACCTCCTACTCTCCATCCTATGAAATTACTCTAGGTGAGCTGTAGACAGTGAATCTTGAAGGACTAAGATATGTTGTCAGAATCCTGCCTGTGATTTGTACATGTTCAGACTTGGGAGTCTGTGCTGGCATGATCAGAAACAAGATTTACTTTCTTAATGCTCACTTATGAATGAACCTAAATAAGCTAAATGTCTTTGCAAGGGCACATGAGAACTTGTTAGCAGGAACAGAGAATGAGACCACATTTCATGTCTTTGCCATTACATTCTGCATGGAGGGCCACAACCCCCAAAATGTTGCAATCTTACACCACTTCTTGCACAGGCATTTCTAGCAGGATGATAAATTGCAATGAAATGGACTGTGAACTAGTTTATAGTCACATTAATTTAATAGCAACACAGAGTTTCTGTGAGCTTAGTGCCATCAGTGTCGATGTCCTGTAACTTATGATCTGCCTGGCAGGGAGGTCACTGTGCAAGACGTCCACTTGAGGAACTGGACAGGTTTGCTTTGAGAGCACAGCACAGCTCCATGGACCCTATAGCTACCGTCCCCCTGCCAAAGGGAGTGTGTGATAATAAAATAATTTTTTTGCTTGTGGTATTTTTCTTTTTCTCATCCTTACTCCACAATGCCAAGGAAGTTAGAGAGAATGCTAGCTACCAGAATGATGGATTTATGACTACAGTTGATGCCTTTTTTCCTTTTGTGAATCAGAAGGTTTTGAAAACAGGCCTGTGTTTCCTGCACAAATAGCCTGTATCCACAGAGTGCATCAGGGTCCAATGTGAGTGTCAAGGCCCATGCTGAGCTCACTTCAGAAACCAAGTGCTTGTCAACTAATACAAAGCCTCATGCACTAGTCAGACATCAGAATTCCTTGTGTGCATTACACACTGAATACAGTCTCTTTTCGCTATCAAACATATCTGGGAGTTGGAAAAGAAAGTAATTTTGGGGAATTGATCTCTTCCTATGTTTTGTTTTCATTTTTTGCCAGTTCTCAAATTTCACTCAGATGTTCTTTCTTCACCTAAAGCATTATTTTATTGGAGAGTACAGACCAGATTTAGAATTGAATCATATTTTGAGGTGACACATTTGACTTATTCTTTATGGTACAGTGATTTAATTGAATCAGCTTTTCTGGACATAAAGAATATATTTGCCAATGCAATCATCTTGTAAGAGCTTAGACTGAGATATGAAAACTTGTCTGTGAAACTGCGCACCCATATAAACCTCCACCTGAGTTTTGATTTTTATTAACATTCAAAAATGAAATTCATTTACATGTAAGTTGTTCTGTCCATATGTTCAGAGGGATTTAAAAAATTTAAGGCAGTGTCCTGAGACACACACTTGAATGAGTAAAATGAGTAAAAAGAAGATTAACATTTCACAATTAAAAAAATTAATTAACAATTAAGAACTAAAAATCCACCTAGAAAAAAACAAAACAAAACAAAAACCAACAACCAAAACCAAACAACTAACCAAAAACCACACATACACAAAAACCCCAACCCAAAACCAAAAACCAAGAGTGGATCATTTAATGTTTTGCCGAAAGTATCACAAAATAGGAAAACAACGAAAAAAAGAAATTAACAGAAACAAAAAAATGCAGAAACAAAACCAGTACAGATTTAGAAAGAGCGATTGAAGTCAAGACATATGAATGTTGCAGTGGATTGGCTTTCATTCCTCAGGAATATGTAGACTATATCCCAATGTCACCATGGTGTGTAATGAACACTACTCCAGCAAACAGCAGGCTCTGGGGAGCCAAACCATAGGCACTGGAAGTTAGGCACCGGGTCCAGTTTTTACTTTTTGTTTTCTCTGCATCTCACTTTTCCCACTGGGTATCAGAGTGTTTTCTTCCACTTTTTGTGAACTTTTCTCATTAGGTTAGAAGTCTTCTGACAAAGAGATCATCTGTTATGTGTTTCTGCTGTGCCTCAGGCAAAAGGACCCCTGTATCTTGGTCAAAGGTTTTACAGTTGCTGTAAGACCAATATAGCTGAAGCTTACATGGAATTTAGTTAATGCACATATTGATCTTACAGATGTGATACATTTGACCACCAATGTATATACAATGATAAGATATGGCCATGATGTCTCTCACTTTTCCCTTGGTCTATATTCAGATTTTTCCAAAACAACTAAACCTGGTTTATTAAACAGATAATTAGTAAATAAGGAATTATTTTAATGGAGGACATCAAAGCTACTTTTCCTCTCTTAAGTTTTGCAGTAGAATACATAATGGTGGAGCTATTGAATAGGCAGTAAATAATCAGATTGATTATCCTCACTCTTATAAAGCCATGACAGTACCCATGCAGTTTTTGTACCCACTACTCATTCAAGCTAAATATACTTAATTTGCTTGGGGAAACATTATTTGTTCTTTGAGGAAATCTAAAAATAGGAACTCAAGCAAAGTGACTATAATAACCAAAATTGCATGACAGAAGACTTCATGTAGACATTTCTATTCCTTTATACTGTTCTCAGATAAATTAGTGTAATTTCTATTAATGAACAGTGAAATGACATCACTTAATCTGTAAAGCTACAGTTTCCCACAGATCTCATTTACTCTTCAATTATTTAAGAAGTTAGAACATTATTGAAATCACTGGAAAATTTCTCCTTAAAATCAACAGGATTAAATGTTAGGTTAAATGTGTACTGTGTCTACCATACACAACCCTCAAATTTCACATTAGGTTGAATCTGCTATCACTGGTGTCTGTTTCAAATCCCTCAGTAATTGCACACCAGATAGAAGTAGAACAGGCTTCAGGACTTAAAAATTCTGATCTTATTTACGATTCTACCTAGTATTTCATTAAAGAACAATTCTAACACTTTCAGCAAAGGAAGAAAAACCTGATTGTATAAAGGAGAAGTTACACACAGACGCAGACTTGCTCTGTCCATATGAACCAGCCAGAAAGAAACCAAACCCGGCTCTGAATCTGTATCCCTACATCAACATGCTGCTGATGACAGCGTAGGCATCTTTCTGTGTAACCAGTTCTAGTTATCCTGGAATGGTACCACTGAAGCTTTGGTCACCTACATGTATCCACATAAAGCTCCTCTTGGTTTTCACACCTTTGTTTGTGCATGTATTACAATCAAAAAGTCTTTTTCCCTCATTCAGATTGCAGACTGGCTAGTTCTCACTCCTTGAGAAACTACTCAAAATGGTGTTTTATCTTCATTGTTCAGTGGGTGGTCCTCTCCACCATTATTTATTACCTGTTGATGACAGAATGATTGGTTTCCTCCTGGGCTTTTCCATGGTTCTTCTTGCTAAATGTTATTGGAAATATTCCAGTGTTTGGTTTGGTCTGTTTTTTTAGTTTTGGTTTTTGTTTTTTTTTTTTTTTCTTTTTCCTCAAAATCTGCTGATTCTTCAACATTTATATGGTTTGTAGAATTGAAGTAGGATTCTCCTCACCTACTTTTGTGAAGGTAGGATTTGATTCACAGATTGTGGCATCTGGTTTTAGGTTTTGGCTTGCAAGACAAGTATCTGGACAGTGGAGATCCAGACTGCACAACTCGTGAAGCCTACAGGGTGATGGAACACGCAGGTGACTGCTCCTTGCTCTTTCAGATCTCACCAAAGGCATTGCAGGGATAACAAGGAGCTTAAAAGCCCTACAATGGCAGCCTGAAACCACCTACTTCTCTGCCTACTTCTCTTAGACTGAGCCATAGCAATGACTCTTGCTCATTTGAGTGTACCGGATTAAAATAAACAATCTCCACCAACCTAAAGCATGTAACTGCTTAATAGTGCCTTAGTAAGTCTTTCTGGACTTCACAGTTGAAATTTGAAAATTACAGATAATTACAAGCAACACAAAATGAGTCTTATAACAGGAAATGCTGGACAGTATTAATAACAGGTTTCATTAACAGATCCACCTATACTGTATATGACAGCTGCAGTAGGAAAAAAAAGCCCCACAGAAGATTAGACACTCAGCATAACAGGTATTGGGTAAGCAAATTGTTCACAAACCCATATAAGAATCTTTCAGCTTTTTAAAACCCACATTTTAAGCTACAAATAATGGACTCATTGGAAGGTCACATGCATGCTGATGTTATCCATGCAGATTGCTACAAAAATCTGTTAAATCAAACAATTAGGCTAAGATCCTGAGTTTGCAAAATATGGCAGAGCTCTACCCAAGGCAGATAAATTATTCTGCTGTACAATGGCTGTGAAGATACCTCACAGACTTCAGCAAAGAATGGGTACCTATGCAAACACCATAATGAATGATGTCTTTCCTTTGAAAAGCATAAGCTGTCTGAAGAGACCAGATCCACCAAACCCAGTTTTATCTATTCTTTGGATGTGTGAAATCCGCAGAACTGCAGTTTCTCTGGTTCTCTCTTTGTTTTTTAATAGTAGTGGCTGTACCTGTTTCTCTTGGATAGACAATACATGGGGTCCATGTGTTTGTTGGTGCCCAGTGCGGAGCACCAAGCAATGATCTTGCACACTTTTTTTTGCAAATATTTCCCTAGGACTCATCATCCCACTGTCAGAAATGCTTTAGTTTCTCAGCACTTTCTGCTGCCACTGTAGAAATTAATCATGTGAAGAAAAGGCTTTGGGACATGGATTATCTTGATAAACGTGCAGCTGTTTGCAGGCTGGACCCTTTATCTTACCTACATCACTACTTTTATTCTGAAATGTTCTCCTTTACATCTCTGTGGTTGCATGTGTCAGAGACTAGGTGGAGGTGCCTCATGTTTTCATTCATTTGCTGAAAAAGAAACTGAAGACTGTGTCAACCATGTATGGTAGATACAGCATGAATGGAAGACATGCAGCTGGAACACTGTTTATGTTTGATTTTGCTGCATGTGTAGTTTACAACTCACTCAATACTCTGCATCTCATTAGTTCTGGGTGGATCTCTCCCACCAGGATAAGCAGCCTTCATGATGTTTTTGGTCTATCTGATTTAATAATGAGTGTATGCAACAAGACTGATGACATGTGAAAGTCCATAGGCAAATCTGATAGGATTATTCAGATAGTACAAAAGGGATGGTAGGGTGTTCCCTCACTCCTCATTAGTTAGCGAGATGAATTTGTGAAATTTGGATTCTCTTAACAATGCTTGACATATCAGCCATGTTCTAGGAAACAGAACATAATGCATTCTTGGACCAGGACTTGAAGATTTGGACCATTGCTTCTCAAACTGGTCTATCTCAATCTTGAAGATAAAAAATATTTCAGACATGATATTAAAGAGGTGACAAACAAAGCCCAGCAACATGAGCACAGAGAAAGGTACGGAGGAATTGTGAGAGTACTGAAACAACCAACCCCCCCAGATGCCTTTTGCTTTTGCCTTTGCCTTTCAGAGCTCGGAGGACATTGCCCACAAAAAGCCAGCCATAAGTGGCCAGGACTTCTCACATCCTTTCCTGACCTTCAGAAATCAGTTGATGGAGTATAGTGAAAAGCAAGTAACCACTGTGAAAAAGGAAAGATTAATCCCTGTAAATCTGAGAGAT
>JANHGN010006781.1:0-27488 GCA_024605025.1 Megaceryle maxima | reverse complement strand
AAAAAAAAAAGGCAGGGGGGCCTTCCAAGTTCTTTACTCTTTTTGGACACGTTCCAAATGGCTCTTAAAAAAAAAAAAAAAAAAAAAAAAAAAAAAAAAGGTGGAAGTGATGGTTTTCCCATGGTTTCCCATGGTTTCCGTACACCTAGCATTCCAGTTTGTCAGCTGCGGGAGGCCGTGGCAGCTGCACAGCCAGCAACACCACAAGGAGGACTGAAGTTGAATCATTCTGAAGAAAGGTCAATTTTTACTAAGACTGAGCCTGGTCTTTTTAACTAGGAAAATGAAAAATAATAATAATTAAAAAAAAAGCAGCTATGTGTTAACTCCTGTATGTAAGTGCCAATGCCTCTTTGCAGTTCTCCTTGAGGCGGGCTTAAATACACACATCCTTCCTGATTCCTCTCCCTCCAAGTGAGCTCCTCCAGGGCCAGACCTTGTGCTTTTACTCTCCTGGCATGCAGTCCCGTTTCTTTGGCACTCGGATGGGGCCTTTTGTTGCAGGACTCAGAGGGTCAGCCCTATTTATCCACCCACAGAGACTAAAAATGTCCTTTAGGAATCTGCAGCGAACGGGGAACACACAGAGGAATCTGCTGATCTCCCATCTATTGCATTCCATACACTAGCAATAAAAAGCACCTGAAGAAGGGTATCTTAGGCATGGAGTCTACTCCCTTCCTGACAGCCAAGGCAGTCCAAACTTTTTAAGGCACCCTCCAGGATCAGGCGAGTTAATTTACCTTCTCTGATCAGCTCCCATCAACTCCCACCTCCCTGGCACAAGGCCCTGCCACATACTCTCCTGGAAAACACTCAGGTCTCAGCTTTCTTGCCTATCCCTGGCTGAGAAGCTCTCTGGAAAGCCCAGCAAAATGCCCTAGAGCCAGCAGCCCTTCCACTACCCTACAACCATTTGCAAGTGTTTACTTGAGCCACTGTTTCTGCCCTTCTTGCTTCAAGCTTCATACTAGTCCAGGCTACCACAGCTATGGGCAACTCCCCCAGCAGCAGGTCACCACCCCACACCCACAAGCTGTGACAGATGTGGAGCCGCGTTGTCACCAGCCCCTTAATGACTTCACCATTGGGTCGTCACGGCCACCAATTTCTCCTTCAAGCGTCACTGCTGAGCAAGCTGTCATCATCCCCAGCTTACAGGTACAGAAGAGTCTAGGGAGTCAAAATGCTGCACCTGAAGCCTGTTAAGAAGCAACACAGAACAAAAGCAAAGGCCAAAGCCCAGCACATGAGGCTGGGCTCCTAATTTTCATCAAAGCAAGAGGATATGTCCAGCTTGATCTTGAGGAAAAAAAAAAACAACATGTTTGCAGTGAAGGTGTGAGAAATCCCAATGCAATTTTTATTTCTTTCCAAAAATATTTTCTCCTCTCACAGGAGCACGCTTGAGGCTTGACTTGCCCTGAGTAGAAAAAGAGGATTTTTTTCCCCCCTTCTTACATAAAAAAGAATGTTAAGAGTTCATATTTTCTTTTAGGAGTGTAGTATCATAAAAATAGAGAAGCCTAACACTCGCCTTCCAGCATGATGTACGTTTTTGTACAGCCAGTGACATTCAGAACTTGGGTGTGTTCCTATTTCAAAGCTCATGACTCCTCTGTAGATGAATAGCATCAGGACACTACTTTATGCCTCAGCTTCACATTTTAAGCATGAAATGACATCTGCTGGGCTTTGCTTTCTTCAAATGAAAACTGACTCATAATTACTTCCACCAACAGTGCAGGATGGATATTCCCCCACTTAAAAGGGCCCCAGCACAGCCCCTCCTGCAACACTATTCACACTGTCACCCAGTGAGGGCTCGCAGACTCTCCTCTGCATTACACAGGCCCATTTGTAACACCACACTGATGAAACACAAAAACAACTGAGGGCACTGTCAGACATCTTGCACACCACAAATTCTTGCATTCATTTTAAAATTCTTCTTGGCCCACACTGACAAGCAGAATAAAGACATTAATTTAGCCCACAAAAAGACTGAGGTCAGCACTGGACACTGTCCAACTCTTTTCAAGAGACCACACTGAAAACAAACCAGTGCCCTACCTCTTACCTGGCATGGTTTTATAGCACCTCTGTCATGAACATGTAAGCATCCTGAGCTCTCAGAAACAGAGGTCACATCTCATTAGTTCAGTGACTGCAACTGAAAATTGCAGCTAGATATATTTTCCCTGGTTGCAGAACACACAAACAGAAGTTCATTAAACTTGGAATCAAATTTCTAGAGAGGCACTGCTGACATTCATAACAAAACAAATACATCTTGTAAGAGGACGCTCTGTCATTCCCAGCTTCTCCACTCCCTCCTTAAAATGTCAATAAGGCAAGAAGATGTTTTGTTTCCTCCCCACTCAGCAACAGCCTTCAAGAGCTCAGCTAGACATCCATTTGTCCCGTGTCCTCCTGCCCTTACGATCTGCTGTCAGCTTCCATCCCCTATGGCTGCCACTGAAAAAAACCCAGCAATTAAGATGCAATCCTTATTCCAGAAAGTTCACTTGCTAGAAGAGTGCTCTGAGCACAAGCAGCCTTTCCCTTCACATTGTCAGGTGCCTGGCTGGGGTTAAATGAACTCCTTCCTGCAGCTGCACAAAAACCACATCAGAAAGTGACAAGCGGGAACATGACTGTATGGAGTATTAGTCACTACGTGCTGGTGTGAATATATTTTTCAATCAACACACTTAAAACTGAAGACAGCTCCTCTTTCTGTACTGCTTGAAAACAAATGTGCTCAATGAATAGCTTTTTTTCTCTCTTTCCCTCCCTCTTTGATAATGTCACGCCAAGTCGGCGCAATAGGTTGCGATGATTTCCTGATGATGGGAACATCCTCTGTTTCTCCCGCTCATCCCACACACTGGTAAGTGATAAACTTACTGGGTAGCAACTTTGCCAAGGTAGGAAACAGAGGCACCCAGCCAAGGATCCCACTGCCTTCTCTCTTCAGCATCAGTCACAAGTACAGCTCTCGCGAGTACCCTTCCTCTGCCAGGTAAGCAACTATAATTTGTGCTTAAGTTTTCATTTGTTTTTGTTTTATCTAAGTTTTTATTACATCCAATACCAAATCCCGTGCCAAAATGTTCCTTTTGCTCCCCCTGCCCTTTGTCATTTCTGTAAACAATTAGCAAGGTTTATTCTGTCTTAGCATTGCACAGATCGCAGTCAAGTTAGAGAATGAAGAGTAACCATTTAAACTGACTCTAGCACTGAGTTTTAGCAGCAGTAATAGGTGCATCTGGGGCCTTACGTCAAAAGACCTCCAGCTAAAACCATACCTGGTCCCTTAGAGCTACAGTAGATATGTGACAGCTGCTGCACCTCTAACATCAAGATTTAACTATTTTGGGAGGCCTCAGGTCGCACAAAAGAATTCAAAATTCAAAGAATAAGAAGGCTCATTCTTGAAATCAGCTCTTCTGCTTTTCTGTAACTCCTTCCCGCACACCGTGTTATTGGACAGGATGTGTTTGCTGCTACCCTGCCAGTCTGACCTCTGCAGCCCACGTCTCCTTCACAGCCCTGACTTGAGCATGCCTTGCTTGAGAGATCCCAGCATCCCTCTGCCAACTGGCAGTCCCCCAAGCTTAAGTTACAACTGCTATCACTAACTGTTGCTAAAAAAAAGTCCTAAAGCTACTCTTGAAACAATACCTACCTCTCACCCAGCACTAACAAACCAGTAGACTTCCAAGTGCCTGAAAAAGCAGGGCCCCACTTCACAGAGGTGGGAGAAGATGGACAGCAAAGCCTGACAACCAGCAGCCATCTGGAACCTGGTGCTGCAGATGTAGCCAGCTCTCCAGCTTGCATACATCTCATACCACAGTCCTGTTCTCCTGGACTTTCTTTACTTACATTTCCCTCAACACCACAGCTACTTATCATCTTTCTCTCTCAAAAGAGCTAAACCATAACATAAGCAAGTGAATCTCAGTTTTGTGTTACACAAAATCCAATGCAACCTCAGGCTGCAGAGCAGCAGTCCCACTCTCCTCCTCCAAATTAACTGCACGATCACGGGCTCAGTTCTGTACGCAAGTCAGCAGGGCAGAACAAAACAAGTTTGGTCTTCCCAGGCTCTCTCTTCTTCAGTGGTTTGGTATTCTGTCAGCTGCAGAAGCAGCAGGACTACCATGCAAGCAGCAGCAACATCTCTCCCACTGCATGTACTCCTGGATCCTAACCCAGGATTTGCTGTGCCTGTGTTAGACTTCCAAATGCACGAGATTCTTGGAGAGAAAAAAGAGGGGAAAAAAAAATTGTCTGATTTTATAAGTTTTCTAAATTGTCACCAAGAAAAGGTTATAGCAATTTCTAGCTCATTGGCTCTAAGTAGTAAGAACACTTTCTTAGAGCTCAGCAGAACAATCTTCATCCACTTAAACAGTCATCTCTAAAATTCATCACAACTAAAAAACCGTTATGTTACATGCAAAACATTAGAAATGCTTATATACCTCTCCTAAATTATAAAGAAAAATAAATAACAAAAAAACCACCCAGACAATAGGTAAGATTGCACACACATGGGTTCGTTAATGTCCTCACAAAACCCCTCTTTTGTGGAATACAATTCCATAGAAACTAGTAAGAAACTCCCAGCCTGTCCTTAATTGGCTGGTCCCGGAGAAAGACAAATTTGTATCTGTTACAGAGTGATCTGCTGCCTAAATGATAACTTGCACAACTCTTATTCAGACTACCTAACAATTCTGCTACAAAACACAGCCTTCAATTCCCTCGCTTCCTGATTTTCCACTGATGCCACATTACTCACTCAGAACACTCCGATACCCACCAGAGCTTGACTATTATAGGGCAAAAAAAAAGTTATATACACTTAGGGTTTTATTTAGCATAAATTGCAGTCCTGTACTTTTAAGATGTCAGAATGACTAGCTTTAAGCAAGTTGGACTTCCCAAGGAAAAAATAAGCTTTGATTTGCAAAGAGAGGACTGCAACGATTAACGAGACGTTTCTCAGAAAACACTGCGCTCGTTTCCGAGCAAGAAGGCTTTATCTAAAATAGTCAGCAGGATTACATTTGCAAGCCATCTGGCCTAATGATGTTATTCTCAGCTTCAAACTGGGGACCTGATAGCTGTAGGGCTTCTTTTCCAGATGTCCTACAGAAGGTAGGGGCTGCTACCTTTGCCGTATTTAGTCAGGGTTAGACATGCCAGAAGAAAGCGTTTGCTAGAAGACAGCGCTACCTAAGAAGAAAAAGCTCTTAAATCTGCTCTCAGAAAATGCAAAGGAGCAGAGTTTTAACCATTTCCTATAATTTGTGCAGTGATCAAAGTATCACCTAGGGCTTTGTTTGTTTGTTTCTCTGGGGAGCTGCAGGCAAAGATGGGTTTGAGTTCCCTGCCCCATTTATAAAGCCAGTCCAACACATCTGGTTGCATCAGCCCTACCTCCCACGTGCTGCACAGATGGACTCTATACACGCAAGGGGACTGAAGCGTGAGATTGCACAGGGGCACAAGCCCAGCAGTCAGGAATCAGGGATTTCTGGACAGCTGTCAGCTCAGATGAAGCTTTTGTTCTTTCCCCAACAGCCAAGGTTCTCATGTCACAGTCCAAATCAACAATTCACCAGGGAAACTCAAAGGTTTGTCAGCTCTAACAGTGTTACCCACTTACAACCTGAAAAAATTCTGAAGTATATTTTGAAGCTCAACATCAGCTCTTTTGTGTTCAAACAGAAATTGAAATGAGCCAAATACATCCCAGGGATGTTGAGAAGGGGAGGATCTACTCCTTCATTCCCAGAAGAGCTACTTTCAAGACTGACTCCATCACACTTCCACTTTGCTGAAGCTCAAATGTCCCAGCACTTTTCTGGAGGTCACAACATCTGACAGTAAGTCTTTGGAAAGCCTCAAGGAAATCTTGAGCCCTGTAGATCACTTCCATAGCAAGCTCTTCAGAGGCTATAGACTACTGTTCAAAATGTGATAACAAGAGTACATACCACCACCAACGGATCAACGCTTCAGACTAAAGATCGGTGAGTAGCAGTTAACAAAAGCACTCTGAGCATTCATTTGTACTGCACTGAGCTGCAGTGGCCTCAGGTTTCACAAAAGGCTGAGTATTTCTCTCTCCTTGTTTATGTCTACAAATGGATCTCTAGAACAAATTGATCAAAAGCAAGAAGGCATTTGAAAATTTACACTATGACCCTGCAGGAGAGCTTACAATTGAAAAGTAAGTAGTTCATCTTCAGATCCCATCTAACTTAGGTCAGGCACAAGCAAGAATTAAATTCTATGAACTGCATGGAGCAAAAGGAAGGGCTATGACCCAAGAATCCCTTCTGACCTTAAAAATACTTCTGAATTCTTCACCACATACATTGGTTTGTTTTACAACAACAATCTGAGTACCTTTTTCAGCTGAAATTCACCCGATTCAGGATTTTATATCTTTTAGATAATTCGCCAGTCCCAGTTAATTCCTCTTCAAATACATCACACTCTCTTCTGGTAAAAAATAAAATAAAAAGCCTTCTTTCTTGTCCACTACACCACTGTTTGGCATAGCTCATACACTTGATTACAGAGTATTCTACTATACTACAACTGAGCATGTTATCCAGGCTTCCAGAGGTAGATGACACATCCAGTCGGGAACAACACCCACACAAATTAATTATCAGGAAATTATATGTTTCATGCATCTAAAGAAGTGTTGAAATAATGCATAATAATGTTCTCATATAGAAACATTCATGCCCCAATGGCACAGAAACATTAAGGAAACCCTACCCTTCCTAAAAAGCAAGATGGACAGATTGCTTGCACTAAGGCTTTTTAATACTTCTAACATGAAGTCATCTCTGCAGATCACATCTGATTGTTATCAGAATGCTAATTATAGGGCTGCTAACACAAGGCCACCCTGCTCCCCCAGCCTAACACCTAGCATCTTTAAGTCATCAGTGCAACTCCAAATGTTTGCAAATAATAGTGGCAATAATAGTGACTAACCTATTTCAAATGAACATCAAACTGTTGAGCAGCTTTTAGCTAACATTCCTGATATGTCCCCCCACTGCCTCCCCAGTTCTCACTAAGGGGTACAGTTGACACCTTGAAAATTCCAATTCAACATTGAAACAGGAGGTCAGTGTTAAGAATAAAAGACGGTAAAGTGACTTTTCCCATATCAACACAATCCAGCAGGGAGGGAAAAGACCATTTTCAATCTGTATTAACCTCAGACAGACTGACTGACTTAGAGAAATCATATATTTTTGGTCTCTGTTGGACTAAGCCAAGTAAGTAAAGCTTTTCCAGTTTCCTCCTCGAGGTGCTCTGCTTCCTGGGCATCCTTATAGCCCTGCTGCTGCACTCTGAACCCGCCTTCCTGGAACATAATGAGAAATGTACACGGTGTGTCAGACAAGATCATGTCTCAGGCCTTTGCAATACAATCATTATGTTCCTCTTTCTCGTGGGAGTACCTTGTGTGATGGACCCCAGGCTGATATTTGCCTTCTTCAGATCTTGAAACCGCTTCATGCCTTAATTCACTATCAAGTCTACCAACTCTGGAATAGACATCAATACTACTTATTCCTATTTGAAGATCTACAATTTTTTGTGAGGGTGTCTGTTTAGCTGCTGTTGTTTTATTTTTTTTTTACCCGAAGAAACAAGGCTAGAATAAGAAACACCATTTCCTACTTCAAGCAATCTGTGAAAGAAAAGCAACTGAATTTTATTCCTTCTGGTACCTGATAATCATAAACTCCATTCACTAATCCTGATGAAAGCATTAACAAAAGGCTTAGCATACTAGACTTTGAATCATCAGTGCCAGCCTCTTAAGCATCTAAGTTCTACAATAATACACAAACCTTTCTAGCTGCTGCTAAAAGCTTTTTACTACTCCTCCTTGGAAATTTGGTGGTGGAAAGGACTCCAGTTTAGATCTTTTCTCAAAAGGCCATAAAGCAAAGTGCAAGAAAAAGGAACGTGCTGGAACTGATTCCACAGATATATTCTAGGAGGGAGGGACTGGTCTTTTTTTATGACACCAAATGAAGCGGTGCATGTTAACGCAACGGATTTCAGGTTATTACAAGTGCAAACAATCTTTCCTCTTCCTTAGTAACTGCTAGATCACTTCATCAAGTTCATCTGCCACAGAGCACTGGCCATCTGCCTTGGACATGGAGAGCAAGACATTCTTTTTTTGTATTAAAGTAATAATTATGAAGGCTTTTGAAAAACATCTTCCCATTTTGATGCTGGCTAAGACATCACCCCACCACTTGAGAACTCGAGTTAATTGCACATCAGGCTGAAGAAGAATAAGCAAGATAAACTACAGGACATTAAGGTAGTTTCCAGTTTAACAAACCTGCACATTTATTTCTGCCTGACGGTGCCTGTTAAGATTCAAGTCTTTTAAATAACACTTCATCATAGAAGAGAGGATAAATAAAGACCCTGATAGATTGCCAGAGTCCTCATCAATCTCATAATTCCACGACGCCAAAGACTATATTTAAGGTACCAATTTCTTTGCAGAACATTATGTTCCCTGGCTTTTCTAAAAAGCATGTCAGCGTGGCATTAAATCCCTTGCAAATACAAGAGGCACTTCAACCCAAGTTCTACCCCATTTCAGAAATATTACATTCCAAGGAATTCTCAGGCCTCTCTCCATGGATTTGGGGCATTGCTAATTTAAGTCTGTGAACCAAAAGGCTCAAGTTTGCTTCCAAGTTAACACAGCCTCAGCTAGAAAGTTTAGATGTTGTGTCAAAGCTAAACACTTCTACTTCTGTGTTCGCTTTTGCCAGGCTTCATTTAACAGGCTTACTTTTGATCCTCTGAGCCCTTCCCTTTAATGGGATGAAAGGTGACTTAGTGGTCTGACCCATATAAGCACATGAACCTTGAAGCAAAGGCCTGAAGTCAAAGCAGCACTTTGGCCTTGGTAAGGCCATTCATATTTTGCTGGGCTAATTCAGTTTAGTCAGAACGTGTGTCATTCTCAGGGCATGTCCACTGAAAACAGGTTTCACAAATAGTTTCGTAAACTCCACTCTGATACCACCCTGCAGGGAAACCATAACAAACAGGAATGGCAACAAACATCTCAACAGAGCACTAAACTGAACTAAGCCAAAGACTAAGCAAAAAACACTTCCACAAAAACTTCTCCTTTGTTCGAGTCCATTCTCTGAAGCGACACAACTGTGATGGAAGCACCAGATGAATCCCAGACACTCCAAATCTTTCTGCTCAGAGAAGGATGGAGCTAAGAACAGTGACTGTGGTGCATAACCCAGTAGAAACTATGTGTGCTTGCAGCAGATGCACATCCCAAGTCCAATTACAGCCTTGGTTAATGGGACCTTGCACTGCATCAACATAGTCTCCAGCCAGGCAACATCATTCCAAGGTTTCTGGCTCATGAATCATTCATTCCTGGTGAAGAAACAGCTTCCTGCACTTTGACAGCTTTTCCCTTTATCACCACCTGCAAGGCACCTTGTCCTCTAATTTCCAACCTTTACAAGCCCTCCCTACCACTGCCAGCCCTCTCACCTCTAACGAGAGGGGTTAAAGGCCATGGGCCCTGCCCACAGCAAACCCATCTTTCTCAGAGTAGAACAAAACCATGTTGATGATCTCTGCAGGCCACATTCCTCAGCACATCTTGCCACTAGATGACAGGTCTCTTCAATAAAATGAATGCTAAGTGTCACAGAAACAACATAGTTGCAATAAAGGTCAAAAAGCCACAAGGCATTCACAAAAAATAAACTTCAATTTCTAACTCCCCGAACTGCTGGGCATGTTTTACTTCACACACATGGTGACATGCTTGGCTGACTCACAACTTAGAAGTCTTAAATGCATAGAATAAGCTATAATGTGCTTGTATAAAATGCTCGTGTATAAAATTGCTTTTCTTGTTAGTCTGTCAAACGCATTAGAGTTGCTGCTTATAGAAAAAAATTATTTAAGTCCTATCTGTAATTTTAAACAGCTGAAATATATTGGGAGACATGATGTGGTATATGTGTGGCTTCAAAAGTTATTTACTTGCCAAAGATTAAGGGATGTATTTCTGGACATGTTAACTACATACTAGAGAAGCCCATTACAATTACTTTTTGCAGCAAGCTGGAAAAGAAGAAAGAGGGAAAAGATGGATGAGACGAAGGAGGGAAAAGAAAACATACAACAAATAAACCACAAAGCAAACAAAAAATAAATTCATACACAATTCTGGAATATTTGATCAAAATAATGAGCTATTCCCATAAAGGATTTTACAGGTATGAAACAAGTCATACACTGTAATTTGCCAAACCAATTACTGATAATAATGCCTGTCTAGACAGAAGTTGTTTAACTATTAAGAACAGCTAAGAATATAAAAGCAACATTTATTATACTTGAAAATGTCGGGGACGTTTCCCCATAGGAGTGCACCAGCAGACTGAGATATTTCTGATTTCATTTTGTATTATAAAAAGTGGTGTTTTCTAAGTTATTACCAGTCTAGGATTCCTTATGGAAATGAAAGCTACAGATAACAATGGATTGTTATTTGTTTTTAGGAGAAAGAATAAGAGCCATTCTGTCAAGGGTGAGGGTCAGGGCAGCCTGACAGACCCATAACTGACAGTCTCTGTGAACACTCCCTCCCTCCCCAAAGGGGAAGGGAAAGGGAATAAGGGAGAGAGACTCAGCCAGTAGAAAACAGAACTAGAACAGCTTGAATGAAAATAATAATGGAATATATATAAATATATACAAAACCATTATGGAACCCAACCCCCTGTGATGGAAGAGTCAAGCCAAGAGCTTGCCCTTCATGATCCCTCAGCTTTATACCCAATATGAGGTATAGGGGCTGGAATTCCTCGCTGGTCAGTTTGAGGTCACCTGCCCTGGCCGCTCCTCCCTGCAGGTGCCGCCTTTTCCTTTCTACACCCCCAGCGTGGTGCACAAAGTCCAGCAGTGGCCTTGGTCTGCACACCAACCTTTGGTACTGACTCTAAACATCAGGTGTTATCACTGCCAGGGAGAACAGCTGCTGACTTGAGACAGTGCAGGGAGAAGAACTGAGGTGAAGAGTAAAATCACTCAACAGAATTAGTTCTGTTCTCCCTCAGAGCAGGACACCTCCCAGTAACACACTTTCAAATACATTTTAAGCACAGTTCACACGGGAACTACATTTGCCTTTAAGGGTACATAGGATACTTCAAGGACCACTTCCCCTTTGCCAATATTGGGAGTCTATTAAGGCTGAAGAGCTCTTCAGTCAAAGCTTCTCTGAAATGAGCTTAGATGGTTTTCAGCTTCCCTTTTTCTTTCCTATAAAGAAGCTTGTAATTTTTAGATGCTAAGCTTCAGATATTTTCAAAGGTGACTTTTGAGAAGCTTAGCACCTTGTGTATGAAAAACAGTATTTTCTTAAAGGTACTGAGAGTTTGGGAGGCACACCAAATCATGGATGCCTTCCGAAAATTTAGCTCAGTTTCCCAGCCTTTACCTATTCTACTTGCTTCCCATTCCCTGTTATTCATCCCCTATCAGATGTGTCTCCAAATTCTCTTCCTGACACCCAAAACAGATATCCTCCACTGATACAGACTTATATAAAAGTAGCACTCTCCCTGCTCGAGTTCCTTCTTTCCTCCAAGGCTTACCTAGTATTTAGTTCTGGTCAATGTTTGCTTTCAAACTAATCTTGGCAGAAACCCTTCATTTTACAGATCACAAAACTGAGGCAGACACTCCTGGAGAAGGGAACACACGCAGCTCTCCAATCCAACAGCAGCTGGAGTCGCTCAAAACTTCTAACTAGTAACCGTACAGATCTACGGCACTGCCATGGTAGAGTTTGGTGTGGGATGCATCAAGTTAAGAAGACCCTAAAGCCACCACAGAAACAAAGGGAAAACACTGCAGTTGGGCTTTTTTGTCCTTGACACTGATAGACACTAAAGAATTAATTTTTTTTTTTTTTTTTAAATACAATACTCAAGAACAAGCAGACTGAGATTGTTTTAACCCTGCTTAGCAAGTCAGGGTTCCCCCCTGTGATTTTTAGCCTCAAGCATCACATTGTCTGTTAATGTGCTTCATCAACTCTGTCCCCACCATTAAACACACAGTGACAAAGGCTCTGAGGTGCAGCTAAGTTTAACCTGTTAACTAGCTATAATTGCCTTTTATACCTTAGCATTATATAAGACAGCATCTACTGTGCTTTAAAAACACACATTTTTTCCCCCAGCATATACATGTAACAAGCTCACATGGGTCCATCATAACAGCAGTTGACAGACTAGAGCCCATTCCCAGAACCAATCTGAACAGAAACCCCCTAGAAGTCGATACTCTGGTGATTCATCCAGTAAGCTAGAAAACTTTCACCCTACTAAATACTGAAACAAATAACCCAGAAAATGCTGCAGGCAGGCTTTTTTTTTTTTTTTTTTTCTTTAAAACTGACAAATTTTGTGAGATGCCATAACCCTAGATTAACATATACATAAATCCCAAATAGCTGTTCTGTTGTTTATCAAACTGATAAGGAGGGAAAAAAAATTAAAAGGAATCCTAAATATTTCAGTGATCCTGGAATAAATGCACTATTGCAACAGATAGCAAGTCAGATGCCAAAAATTACTATGGAAAATGATATTTAACACATAGTGGTTATTTTTCCCTAAAAAGATGCAAGCAAATCCAGGGGTTTTTTTGGCAGTGAAGACAAAGCCTATTGTCATAAAAACCAGTCCCTTCCAAAAGCAAGAGTTCAGGTACAAGTAAGTGTAACTGCTAAAGACAGGCAGTTGAGTCAACTACCTTCAAACACATCTACAATTCTTTCCCCTTTGAGCAAACACTTGGGTAAATGAAATGCTTCTTCAGACAGTCACAGCAACTGGAAGGTTTAGGACCAGTTACGGATACAACCAACACACTGCAAAGAAACTCTGGCTGAACTGGGAAATGGGATGGAGAGCAAAGCTAGACTGTTTTGGTCCCCAGAGTAAGGAAACACACGGGTCTACTTAGATCTGCAGTAACTACTGGCATGCAATGTTTTTGCTTTCCTTAGCTTATTCTTTTTTCTATTAAGAACAATTTTAATTCAGATTGTGTGCTGATTTACAAGCCACCACAGTCAATTACGAGTTACTGAGGACCAGTAAATTTACAACAGTACTTCTGAGTTTTGCCAGAAACCAGGAAACTTTTTTTTTTTTTTTTTTCCTGGCCACACAGACAAAAGATATTTACCCTGGGACATTTTGTCAAGGAAAGACTCAAAAAAAAAATTAATAATCCTGTTTGCAGGCAGTGACGCTGTAGCATACTGCACAGTAGGACTAGTACTGCACTGAGGACAGTCAGAGACAGTTTGAAAAGCAAGCATACCTCAGACAAACAGTAGGAAACCAGAGACTGAAGCTCACCAACATTTTGTAGGAAAGTTAAAAGCGTCAGTCACTTACTAAGTCTGTTATCAGAAGAAAAACACTTCAGTGCTTAGCGTTAAAGAAAGGAAACAGGAAATACTGACTACTAAACTGAGGATAAAATAATTTACTGTCCAGCTTATGCACTTATTATATGCTTTACACGATACACTTAATTTTCTTTCATTTTTACTCTTTACCAACGGTCAAGGCTCTGTCCACATGGCAAAACTAAATCATTGCTGACAAATGGGTGCAGAGAAATGCAATTTCCTTTGTCTCCACTTGTAACAAGACATACCCTTCTCTAGTTCAGCTGCACACCTTGTCAACAACTGTCAACAGTGGTTCGATTTAGTGCGCCAAGGAGAGCCCAAACAATTTGGAAAGAATGATTTAAGATGAGTGGGTCCCACCCGGCTCCTCCGGAACGTACACATAGAACAGCCAATGCAAGAAAGAACTTTCTGAATTATTAGGAAAATGTTCATTAAAAACCCACCAGGCCAGGCTGAGAGATTGAAAGCATGTGAAGTTACTTAAGTGTTGTGACACACCCCCTCCCCTCCCAAAAAACCCAAACACACACCAACCCAACTGACTTGTCAGTTGCCCAACTTACAGAGTTGCCCATTTCTCCTTCTCATTTGTCAGAGACAAATCTGTGATAAAGAAGGTGGTAACAATATTAATATAATGAGTTTTACTTATTTTACATTTCAAAAAATTAAATCATAAGTCTTATAAACTGGAAGGAAACATCACCATTGCTAATTTGGAAGGACTCTGCCACTTGCAGACAGAAGGCAAATCAAACTAAAGCAGATTGCTCTGGTGCCATCTACTACGCCTTTAAATCATGTCACTATTCCCTCTCACACTTTAACAGCCAAAAGAATTGCTATCTGCTTGGATTAATGCAGCACACTGTCATTAGGCTGCCAAATAAATCCCGTTTCGGAGATTGTGTGATCTGAGTCACCAACATCTGCAAATATCTTTACATCTTGTGTAATAGCTGGCCTCAGATCCTGATACACCAAAGTAAAAAGGCCTTTTTAATGGCTCCCACATTATTTTGGACTTAAAACTTCATGATGACAGCAGCTTCTCCAAACAGACCATGAATCAAATTTATTATCCAGTTTGTCATGTGGGATTTTCTTAACTCTAAGCCAATCAAGCAACAACAAATCAAGGTCATTGTTTATATTGCATGAATTAAAATTAACCACCTGTTCAAAAATATATATTTTTTTTTTTTTTTTTTTTTTTTACATTGAAGGCTACTGGATCTCAGACTTGACACATCCTACTAGTTTCAACATCAGTAGTTACATAGGAGAAAGACAATCCAACTGCAGGATGCTCACCCCAGGAATTAACTTCCTCCCCAATGTTATCATTGAATATTTAAGCAGATCAGTGATTTTCAAATGATGGTTTAGTGGTAAAAACAGCAGCATAGGAATATCTTTTTGCCAGGCAGATCAGAGAACAGACAGCATGTTATGGGCTTTGAAAAGAAGTCTAGCTCTACAAATTAATTAAAGAAATAACATCCTCTATGGTTGATGAAGGTGGTAAGATAATTTTTTTTCCTTAAACTAGAGCCTAACCATGACACATAATAAAAATATATCCTATACAGACCTAAATAAAGAATGTTACCCTTAAAAATTTCAGTCATCTTTTAAATCTTAGTTACTTGCAGTACTTGCCATACCAGAGGAATGCCCCCCCCCCCCCATTTACAGCCAGGAATCAAAGAGCATCACCAATAAACACACCACCTCCCAGTAACCAGAAGGAAGGTGAGTAAACTTTCCTTCAAGTGCACACTCACAAAGTCTCTCCAACAGGTTTACTCTGAAGTGAACTGCTGCAAGTCACCCACAGCCATCAACAGCAAGCACTTGCATTCATATCACAAGATGGCCAACCTGCTGCCCCAAGCCCTTCCCCAGCAGAAATGGGCACGCTGCAGGCGTGTACCTCTTTGATCCGCTTCACGAGTGCGTTCTGATCAAAGGCAACCGCTTCTGCACACTGATGAAGATGATCCTGATACCGGAGACACAGCTGCAGCACCTGCTGGGGGTCCAGCTTTTCCAGTTTGGTGTTGGTTGGAGAGGTCTGCCCACTGAGGAGTCCTAGAAGGCAAGGGAAGGACCAGAGTTAATCTGACTGTTCATAGAACTAGTTCAGCTGCAAGCTGAGAGGCAGCATAACAAACCCAGAAGAACAGCTTTGTAAGGGACAATAAAACACTAATTCAGGATCTTAAGCTACTGAATGGACTTTAGCGATGTAATAGTCCAGTGAAGGCTAAAAGAGGGGCAGGCAGGGATTGAAGATTCATGGGTATTTTGGATTTACAGCAGTGCAAAGAACAGTTTGCCAAACAGCTTACCCCTCCTTGACAGAACTTAAACACGGACTCTAAATGCAGGTCCTTAAGGCACATTAGCTTGGTTTTCAGTTATATGCTGTACTAAGCAAGTCCTGTTTCTTTTCCACAAACAATCCTACGCTGTGAAAAATGAACCCCTTCCTCTTTGCTATGCCAGAAGGGGAATGAGTTGAAATCTGCATTCCCATATGCACGAGACCCAAACTACTTTCAGTAGAATCATGCTGGCAAACACAGAGCTCTAGAAATTCACTAGTCCCCCAAACAGACATGAATAAAAAAATATCCCACCTAAGTTAAATTATTAGGGGTGAAATGTCCATATTTTGACTACCTTGACTTTTTTAAAGCTCCAGAACCCTTTCATCTTCTAAGATTTTTCTTTACACTCTCAAAAGACTAGCAATAGACTTTTTTCAGATCCTCACCTACTTCCATGACCAGGTTTCACAAAAAAACTCACCAGAAAAAGGTGTTAGACTTAAAATTGGGAGATTGGTAATATCCAGAGAAGCAAAACAGCTCAGAGAAATTTCTCCTGCCCGTTGTTTGTTCCCTACATAGTGCAACTTGAGAACCTTTGCTGAGCTCAAGCACATGTGTGCCATACTGACAGCTTTCCCCAAAGCTACTGGAAAAAATGATGCTGAACTCTTGAGTCCATCCCTTTTTAGCTATTTACTTTCATTTCATTTTTCTTCAGCATTAGCACAACTCTTTTCTTGTTAGGACACTATCTGTGACAAACGGCACATACATACAATCTGCTTTTCCCAAACATCCATCAAGCTATGTAAACTGAATTCAGTGACTGCACGCATGTATCCTTTGGGACTCTCAGCTTACAGACGGGAAAAGACATTAAAACAGCAAATGTAAGCAAGTATCACACTAAGCAATTAAAAAATAATAAATGCCAGTTATTTGGATTGGAAAAGTTCTTCTAAGAATGTACCTCAGTGGGAAATGGAAACTATTTTGGATGGCCCCCATGTCTGTTGGAAGCTACTACTGGTGACACTGAGTTCTTGCCAAAACACAAGAACAAGAGAAAGCAAGATGTAAGTCAGAAGCATCCTGTCAATTTGATAAAGTTAAGCCTCTTTGAAAACATTTGCAGACAGAAATGAAAACAAAACTAGGACAGCATCTTAAACAGTGAAATAGGTTTGCTTTTCACCAACACTCAACATTTTATGCTCTCAGGATGCTCTCAATTGCCCTTCACACAAAAATCTTTTCTTTCCTCATCTTAAGAGGGACTAAAAGACAATTTTGTTTTATGAACTTGCTGCCCACTTGTTGCCTAAGTCAAGAGGTCAGGAGAGGAAATAAGGCACCTCACCATTTCATCTAAAAACCTTTTAATAGCAACAGTCAAATTATGGTTTAGGCTTTAGAAAGAATCATCTCAAACAAAATCTTAGGCCCAGCAACATCAATTGCAAATTGTTCAAGCCTACTTTCTCCTCTTATGCAAAACTTCAAACCCACTGAAGGAAAGATTTTTTGTTTTGTTTTTTAAATAGGTATGCCACATCTTCCAGTACTACTACAGTTTGTTAATTCTGATCTTCTATAAAATTATCTTGTCAGGATAAATGTTCAAATGTTGTTAACTTTTAATATGTTGAGTGTTCACAAAGGAATGAAGAGTTCACCATACACCTGAGGCAGTAAGTACATGATGCTATCAACCAACTAATTGTCTTTTATTACTAATCACTCAGCAACTTCAAGAGGAGGAAGAAAAACAGACATTATTTAAGAGATCTAATTAACATCAAGTGTTTATTTTAGCCAACTTACACTACTTATGAGAATTTTGAAGCAGAATAGGTCAAGGACTGTAAAATAGGGAATATGTTGCTCAAACTTTCATGCTTAGAACCTTGTATAGGTTACAGAACGCTAAAAGCAAGATGTATTAACTGTAAGGAACCTCTAATTCACTATCTAGAAAAACAAAGCTCAAGAGAAGGGAGACATCAACTGTTCGGCTGGAATTCCTTCATAAGAAGGCAGAAGTGGAAGTAAAAGCCAGTACAAATGTTTACAGTAGCAATAAACAGCATATGCTGCTTAAAGATAGACTATGGAATCATTTTGGGTGATGCAGTAGGGAAAAGGAAAAGGAATGAGCTTCTCCAAAGACATCTGGGATCATGCTGACAATGCCAGAGAACAATTAAGCTTGGAGTTTTAACCTGAAGGAAAGATAAAAAGTGAAGAACAGCATGAAAAAAAGCCACGCAGCCTTCCACCTGGCAGCAAGCCCCAGACTCAAAAAGTCAATCCACCATTTTTGTTGTTCACAGTAACTACTTACTACTCCCACTATAACATTTTCTTAACATTCACTCCTTGCACTACTCTGCTCTTGTGAGACAAATTCCCCACCCCTGAGAGTACTGACCCCAGCACAAGAAGTGGACCTGCTAGAGCAGATCCAGAGGAGGCCACAAAAATGGTCAGAGGGCTGGAGCACCTCTCTTATGAGATCAGGCTGAAGGAGTTGGGCTTATTCAGCATGGGGAAACAAAGGCTCCATGGAGACATTACAGTGGCCTTTAAAAACATAAAGGGGGCTTGTAACAAAGACAGAGACTTTTTACCAGGGCCTGTAGTGACAGGACAGGGGACAATGGCTTTCCACTGATAGAGGGTAGATTTAGACTGGATGTAAGGAAGCTTTTTGGGTTTGGTGGTGGTTTTTGTTGGTGGTTTTTTGTTTGTTTGTGGGGTTTTTTTGTGTTTTGTTGTTGTTGTTTGTCTGTTTTGTTTTGTTTCACAGTGAGGGTGCTAAGACACTGAAACAGGTTGCCTAGAGAAGCTGTGGATGCTCCCTTCCAGGAACTGTTCAAGGCCACGTTGGATGGGGCTTTGAGTAATCCGATCTAGTGGAAGGTGTCCCTGTCTAGGACAGGGGGGGTTGGAATTAGATGATTTAAGGTCCCTTCCAACCCAAACCATTTTATGATTTTATTATTTCACTGCATTTTATTTTTTAGCAAGTCAGTAGCTTTACACCAGAAAAGCACAGATGGCAATAGTAAAACATCTTGAAACTTCATGGAAGAGAGACTGCAACCACTCAGATACCAGAGGAGTTTTACCAGGGAAGCCTGGGGGCAGAAACAGAGATGCAGGGCTGGAAAGATCCCCTTGTGCCACAGAACTCAGATCCCTTCCCTTCCTCCTCTCCTCAGCAGCAGGCAGTGAGCCCAAACAGGTCTAACATGATACCTCTTCCATGAGCTCTGCACTTAAGAGACAGCAGCATCCTTCCCTCTACTCATGAAAAACTCGAGACCCAGAGGAAAAATCCCTGAAACAACATGAGACACAGAAAAGGGTAGGGGGTTCAAAAGTGTGTTGCTGGTGTTCTTTATTCCTATACCAACAGAAAGTAGAGGAGATATCTAGAAGCCTCAAGCAATTCAGCACTGAAAAAGCCTCATTTTTAGAGCAGAGGTGGCCTGCACTTCAAACCTCCAGGTGGTATTTAAACACTCTCCTCTTGAAAAATCACTGCTTCCTTCTTAAAGCTTCGTCACACACTTTGACCTCTCCACTGAACAGGGCCGTCCCTCAGTGATTTGTCTACACATGGTTTGTGAGAAGATATGAGATCATATCTGTTACAACAGAATATTTATTAGGTCGCTCTTACAAGTCCCAAAAGGGGGAAGAGACAGAGGTCACAAAGTGGTTCAAGCTCCCTCCCAGAACAGCCAGAACATGAACCTGGTCACCAGCACACCTCAGAGCAACTAACTGCAGGTCTATGACCTCCTCTTCACTAAGGAAAGGGTGTTCCTGTGATATGGTCTGTGCAATTATTACTCCCTGCCTCCCCGGAGCACAGTTCTCATAAGCGGGAAGAAAACAGCCTCTGAAGTTCTAATTTCTTATTAAATTGAATACTCATTTTTCAAGCTGTTGGTTCTCTTCCAAAGAAAGAAGCACTCCAGGAATCATCTTTGCACTGTTAGAAACCTCAAGAAGAGACTGTTTGGCACACGAGTGATGCAACATACCCCAGCACGAAGGATGTCACGGCTTGGGAAAAACAAAAACGGGGAAATGGAAGAAGGACTACTGCAGAGAATTAGTGCACGGACCAAAAATGCCTTGGCAACTGTTAAACATGCAGAGTCTTGGCTATCTAATTACACCATAAAACAAATAAGACGACAGACTACATTATGTGCCTGCTGTGATGTAGAGAAGTAAAGATCTTTACCTACTCTGGATACATGTGATCAGTAAACAGCATGCCCATGAAGGGGATAAACATTAACTGGGACAAAGAAAGATTCACATTTCAGCTCCTAAATGGTGCCTTAGGAAAAAAAGCCAGCCCAATACACCAAGTATGTCATGCAAAGAGAAATATCATATATCACTACAAGGCTTGCTGACCCACGGACTTGACAAATCTGTTATTGTTTCCATACTCCTTGGCAAAGCAGAGGCATGTTAAAACCATTTTCCTCCTACTTAGTCATCTCCTTGTTGGTTCCAGGTCAATATACACTTCCAACAAATCACATCCTACTGAGCAGAAGAAAGCTGTTAGTTTAAAAAGCATTTTTTATGACTAGAAGTTAAATTCTTGAAAAAAATGCTTTACATGCTGTATTGATCCTACATACATACAGAACCTAGTAACTCACCATAGTTATGTTCTGATGCTTTAATGGAAAATCCTAACACCACTTTGAGTGCTTTCCAACCTGAAAATTATTAATATTTCTTTTTGACTTCTATATTTCCCTTTGTCAATCCCCTTTTTAACTTGTAACAGCAGACACTACAGAAAGAAAACCAATAGGTCCACAGTTGTTTATTATTACAGACAGCAAGGCACATAATGCTGTAGTCTTGTTACTAATTTTAAGGCCAGAAAGCGTTGCTGTCATCAGCTAACCCATCTTTCTGTGGAATATAAGAGAGGGCTTTAAAAGTAACTCCTTATTTAATCAGACCTGAAGTCTACTTTGCCCAGAATAGTGCTTCATACATTTGAAAACAGTAGACATTTAGAAGACAACACTTTCATCAGTTCTTCTTCCTCTACCACAACCTTCCTTTTTTCAGAAGTTATTAATAAAAATTTCAGGCACAAAATACTGTGCTCAGTGAGGTTATGATACTTGAATTTCATTAATCCTTTTTGTAAAGGTAGACCTTATCTCCACAATATCCTGTGGCAGTAAGATGCTTATTTATGGAAGAGCAAGAAGAAAACTCTTTTCACTTGCTTTCCACTTGCTAATCTGTAGAGCTGTGTTGTAACACAACAGAAACGTGTGTTACACAGATGGGTGTACTTTCTCTCATCATTTTTCCAAGGTCAAGAACCTCAAGTATCAGTCTCTTCTCCCTCAGAAGACTTAACTTCTCGGACTGCCTCCATAACAACTTCAAACACCGTCTAGCTTGAGGCCTGACTTCCCTCTTTAAAAGCCAAATCAATTTTTCTACAATGTGTAATGGTTACACCTCTTAACAGTCCAGTTGCTTCTATAATTGCTACTCCTTTGCTGGACCTACTCGTCAGCAACACCCTTTTTAAGAGCTTGCATTAGTGTATTGCACATGTCATCACCTCTCCTCCCAAGAACAAGGGTAAATGAAGCAAGAAATTACATACCACGATTAGCAAGAGCCTGTCAACTTTGCAGAGGCGTTCCTGGTTCTTTCTGGTACCTGTTTCCAGAAGTTTACTACTGTGTACATAATTACGTTTTCTACAACCAATTCTGTGAACACTTCTTATTCATCCTTGCAAAGAATGACATCCTTCTTTTGTAGCAAATGCTGATTCAACTAATTGAGTTTGCTTTTCTTAAATTCTTCGACTACAATCCCACGGACTCTGCAGCGAACTTCTGAAGAATCTAAAAAGCTTACACTTTTAATAAGCATGTGCTAGGAGAAAGCTGATTTTTTTCCTATTTAACTTCCTAGAGTCTTTGATCTTTTGCTCTCCTAACACAAGCTTTTTTTTGTCCCCCACCCCCCTTTTTTTCCTCGTGTGCACGTGTTAATATCTTTTTGCCCACAGCTCCCTTCACACTGCTTTAACTACAGTGGTTTTCCCTCTCTCACCCTTCAAAAAATCACTTGTGCTTCCTGCAACTTCCTTTATTTCAGCCATTCCCAACTTCTCCTCTTACAATCCTCATTTTTTAATGAAATTCTTCATAAATTTAATCCATGATAACATAAGTTTTTCAGCTCTTCTATTCCTCATTGAACTTGAGTAGACTATGGTTACTATTGATAGAAGTCACTTAGCCTCATTAAGAGAGCATTAGTTTTAGCTTAAAAGGCAGAGATGTTTTTTCCAAGTGTCCAGGAATTTTCCTGTGTTCCAAGAGTATTTACAACCAACCAACCCCACAACTTGCCTCATCAAGCATTTCTAAAGCTCTTGGGTAAAAAAAAAGCTACCCAGTCTGGCCAGTCTGGCCAGACTACATTTTCAGCAAAGCATGAAGAGTCAAAACAGCTTTTTGTGGGGTTGTTTTCTTGTGGGGTTTTATTTTAGGGGCTTGTTTGTTTGGTTTTTTAGTAACACCTCGGTTAAGAAACATCAAAATGTATACACTTAAATTTGGAAACCCATGCCATCCTTAAGAAAAGGAGCCTACAACACAGAATTAGTAGAAGTTAACCTTAAAGAAACCAAAAGAAAATAATAAAGAAAATAAAATTTAAAATCATGCTACTTGCCCAGAAATCTTTAAGCTCAAATGTGGATGACATGATATTTGCACAGCTCATTTTCTAAAAACCTCACCGATAAAACACCTTGTAATAAAATACATCTTCAAGACAAGAGTTGGCTTTGTCAACTATGCATTTTCAATTCCTTTGAACTTTAATGGGGCAACACAATGACTGTAGGCAAACTGAATGGCTATTATGTGAGCAAAGAACATATTTGTATTGTGGCAAGGAATGTTGGCTGTAACAGCAGATTTTCCCTCTACTTTGGAGTCCGTTCCATGTGACCATTTACTTCTGCATGGGTGACAGATGGTCTAAAGACTCTCGTCACATCATTTAACAGTCAACTTTTCTGACTGCAGAGCTCAAATATGCTCTCAGTATGAATACTGCACCTTGGCCTCCTGACACAGGGTAAGCTATTGCATGTAAGACATTACTTCCCAAGATACATAAATCACCTCCCCTTTTTGTTCCTCCATCATTTGTTATGAAAAACAAACATTAAGAAGATTCAAAACATTTAAGCTTCCATGAAAAAGTTGTTTGCTACAATTCTAAGACAAAAAACCCCACACTTACAGATTTCCACCTATTAAGGTCACATAATTTACATTCGAAGAAACTGATTCAGAGGGGGTTATATTGTTATATTATTAATTACACTTGAAAACTTATCTGTGATATTTCTGGTTTCCCACCGAGCCTCATTTTTGCTTAGGACTGGATCCTGCACAGGTTTCTACACATCATTAAAGCTTTCTCCTGTCACACAGGAATGGCTCTACATAACCAATGATGTGCACACCATTTTTTCCAGTACAGAAGCTTGCAGCCTCTCTGATGTGACTTTTCTCATGTGACTTCTGCCCCAAGCTTTGTATGATCGGTTGAGCAGTTAGCCCAATGGAGCCTGATCATGACCCAAGACTTCGAAGAGTGCTGTAAAACGCCAATGTCTCAGCAATGCAAAACACAAACATTTCTAAATTAAAATTTCCATTGGAAAAAAAGTGAACCAGAAGGAAATCAGAAATACTTCCTTATTTGGATTGTTAGAAACCTGAATATCCAAAAGGACAAACAGCACATCATCTCCAGGTACTGAGATTTCAGTCTGCAGTTACTTAGACATGTCTCTCCAGAAGTATGAAAGTGCTCAGCGTTAAACCTTCAGAAAGCCACCAGCAGTTGCCAGCAAATTTGAAGCGTGTCTACCAATCTTCTTTTGACATGTCAGGTAGGGAAAAGGTACACAACATACACTGAAGAGGAGTGCACAGCTGCACCTTTTCAACTAAGACCAGCCAAGATCCTACCCAGTCTATCTCCCCATTGATTTTACACTTCTAGAGCACCTAATGTGAGAAAGAAGTAGTTTTGACTACACATCTGCAATACTGTATGGCCAACTTCCCCCAGGTATAAAAACAGGCACAAAGCTGGAAAAATGGATGGGGTAATTCACTGGGAAGTGAGGGACGATGGTCCTGTGTCATGCAATAAGCTGTATTTACTCTGCAGCAATATTTACTATGGTTTTTGGTTTTTTCCAAAAACACATCCCGAGAGACCCGAGACCTACCATCATCTGGTTACGTAAGCCCATGTATCCGCAGGCTACAACTGACCCCGTTACCCTAAGTACTCTTCAAACCTAAAGGCCAGAATACTGACATTGTTTTCTAAGATGAGGAATTGAGGGACCAAGAGATTGATTTATCTGAGACCACATGGAAATTGCTGTCCCTCAGCCTAATGACTTCACTACCAGAACATCCCTCCCCTTCTCTCACCCTCAAATACCAAATGCCAGCGGGGTGGGCAGCAGCAGAGCCTCCTCTCCTACAGCACCATCAGTGTTGAGCACTGAGCATCCACACAGGCTCTCCCACACAGATTCTCAGCCATCTAATAAAGGTTCATAAGACAACCAGAGCTGAATCAACAACTTCTTCCCTCTGCCCCAAACAGTACACGCTCCACAAAAGGACTGTAGACAGAAGAGAAAAGGGACAGCAGGAACAAATAAACTCAGTTTCTTATAAATAAAATAAAATTCAAAAAAAATAACAATCAACAAGGTAAAACTAATTGAATGGATTCTATTATAAGTAATAGTAATAGCCTCTTAGCAATCTGCATTTTATTTTGGGCAAAAGTCCATGGATATTCATCAACACGACACAACACATACTAGCAGGAAAACAACCACCAGTGTTCAGGGGTTTAGAGGAAAGGTGACACCTAAAGTTACCTCCAAGCACAAGGACACCCATGTGAAGCTGAGGTACATTTACTATTCCACAATAACCAGCGTGTGTACATACTAACCCCGAGTAAATTCAGTGGGGGCAGAGTACACGGGCTGCTTTTACGAAGAGCCAGAAGTACACACAGAGGCAATTACCGCAGCACAGCTGAAATACTGCAAGCCTGAGTTCACAACCTAGTTTTCTCCGTGGTAACTTATTCACAGGCCTTGTGCCTGAGACCACGTTACAGGAAAGATGATTTAAGGCAAACCAATGAGCCACTTCAGGCTCACAGATGACATCTACAACATGCCTGTATATCAGGTATGCTTCTTGAACAATCAACATCTTCTATTAGATTAACCGATATTGCTGTCTGTTGGGTTTCTTCAAACTTCAGGGCACTTTCTTCAGGTCAGAGGTCAATTTGAGACTTTTCCTGTTTTATTACCACAGCAAGGCGCAGATCAAGACTAATGATCAGGCTGATTTGTTTATTTACAGATTCAACAAGTCCAAGACTTCATTTTTCTTTTCCAGAGCTAGAGAAAATTGTTTTAAAAGTGTCAGAGAAAACTTCAAGACACTGAAAGGGTTTCTTTCAAGTGATAGGATCTGTTGATGAAAGTTTTTACCAATGCTTTGTAATTGTGCTGATTCTGGTATAACCATAATTTATATACATGAAATACAGAATTGCTATTTGGTATGTAGCAGCTTTTTTCATTTTTGTATCATCACAAAAGTAGACACTTGTGATATTTTCTTCCTCTTTCCTCACAGGGAATTTCTGTATCAGATCAAAACAGAGTCAAGTGTTAGACTTGTATCATTCACTTACGTTCTGGCAAACCTTAAGGGCTTGAGCAAAGGCACGTTGCCATAGTAAAAATAACATCATGGCCAAGAGTTATGGCCGTCTTGTGGCCTTTGCCCATTTTTGCAGTAGCACTATCTAAAATATACATTAAAGAAGCCCTGTCCAAAATATACTATTGACACTTTCTGGCCACAAGTACCAGGAATAGTAATTTCTCTCTATTCTGAGCATTCAGGAAAATATAGTGCAGAACAAGAGTGCTTTGTAAGTGAAACAGAGTTGGCTCATCTTCTTTTCTCATGCATGACTCAACTTAGCTCTCAGCCATTTTGCTGGCAATGTAAGCTCCCATTTACATTTCTTCACCGATACTTATTTCTTCACTGAAGGCTTGGAATGGCTGATCTATTCAGGACTAGCAAAGTCCAAGCAGGGTGGATGAAACTTTTTAAATGATGAATTCCCTACATACATAGCTCACACAGCACATACGTCACAGACAGCAAGTGATTTCTCCTAACTTTTTCTTATACCAAGCTTTCCTGTTCAGTATGAAGCGAGAAAGCATCACTTTGGGTACCTGGATGCCCTCAGACGATTCAACTTCTTTCCTTGGCAACCCCACTGCCCAAACAGTACAAAATTCTTCAGGAATAGTCATTTTCTGTTGACATGAACCTACCACCTGACATTTGTTCTGTGAACGCCTGCTGCCAAACTCTGAACAAACACTGCCCTAGCTCTCCTAATCTGTATTTAAATATTAGGGGTTTGGTCCTACCTTCCTAATTCATGTTAGCCAAACTGAAGAACTGATGTACTTCTCTTCCTTAATGTGCTTTGATTCTTTTCCCACAACCATTAGAACCAATTTTAGAAATGAGGAATACAATGAATGTCATTTTCCCAGCAGTATTAGTATCTAAATAAGTATTACTGTTCCCAGCATTGTATTGCAAGTTAAGCGTATTTTCCCCAGCCAGAAGGAAACACGGAGCTGGCATGAAGTTATAAGGACTAAATTTAGGATACTGAAATTCCTCAAAGGTTGAGCTGGGAGGAGGAGGAGACGACAAACACGCTATTTACTTCTGACAGTGTGTAACTAATCACTCGGCTTTGTGAGGCTTATTAGGGCACCTAAAACACTCAACAGTTACACAGAAGTAAGTGGCCTGCTGTGCTCTGTATCACCTCCACCTTTATCATCTCCTGTCAAATCCTGTCAAGCGGCAAAGTGCCTTGAAGAAAGACAAAGCACAATAAGGAATCCCTAGCATGAAGTGGTTTAAAATCCAGGGGCGAGGGGAAATCAAGCAAATTACGTCTCCTCTGTAGTAAACAGTTTACATTCCCTTTGCACTTCAGGAAATGAACTCACTAGTAAAAAATTATGAAAAGGCATCATCTTACTATTCAAATAAGCTGCTACTTAAGCAAGTTTTGAATACCTAGTAACAACATCTGTGTGATCCTGTCCTTATAGGTAACCTGTAGGTAAAGGCAATCTAGGAGCATTGCTTTTATCAGTTACAACAAGTAACAGCACAGGGTTAGTGAGCCTGGGAGCTTCTTGAGCCCTGGCTCCCCACGTTGGAAGACAATGAGTCAAGTCCCAGCGCAGCCATCAGCCCGTGGAGATCTATCTGAGAGCCAGCCCCAACAACTTCCACATTCCAGCTCCGCCAAGCACGTGTGTCACACCATCTGTGGTTAGAGATACCCAGAATATAACAATTAATTTCCCCCTC
>JANHGN010006780.1:33745-65532 GCA_024605025.1 Megaceryle maxima | reverse complement strand
GGTATAAAGCAGAGGGATCTGGAGGGTCTATGAGGGTTCTTTTTGTTAGCTTGCTAGTTTTGTTTGCTTGCTAGCTTGCTCACTTGCTTGCCCTCTTTCTGGGGTCTCCTGGGCTCTTCTCCCCTCTTGGACTGCTTTGCCAGCTTTGCTTGGCTTGGCTCAGGTCCTCTTTCGGTTCCTTCCTCAGAGCATCCAAGGAGGATTCTGTCCATTCTGCTTTCGATCCCAATCAGTGTGTTCCTGAATCTGGTACCAGAATCTAGCTCCTGAACACAGCTCCCATCTGTTGCAGCACCCAGTCTGGGACTCCCCCAGTGCCTGCTCCACAGCATAAGTGATGATGGTGATGTAATTGCCATCAGGGGGGTTGGGTTCGATACTGGTTTTGTATAGATTTGTACATATTCTATTTTTATTAATATTATTATTATTCTCATTAAAGTTCTTCTAGTTTCATTTTCTGATCACTAAGTCTTTCCCTTATTCCCTTTCTCTTCCCCTTTGGGGAGGAAGGGGAGTTAACAGAGAGCATCTGTTTTATGTCTAAGGGGCCGCCCTGACCCTAAACTGTGACAGTATCATTAAGTGTTCAGCATAGGAGGTGGATGAATCACTGAATGGGCTAGGATCTTCTATATGTGAGGAAGAAAATATGACTAGATGAGGAGAAAAAGAAGATGGTTGGGTTTTTCACAGTGTCAAATATGGAGGTTTCTGACTTTTTTATTTCCAGTATAGCAGGTACTTGCCAACCTGCAGTCAGAGCAAACTGCAAATAGACGTGTAACGCAGCAAGGTCACAGCTTCTGACCTCTGTGATTATCCAGGGATATTTTACTAGCTGCTAAATATTTTCTTTCAAAGGAATGACTCAACATGGAATTTAATTCAATATGTCCTGAGCAAACTATCATTGGGAAACATTTTAACTAACAAATTAGAGTCCTTTTGGGGTTGGCAGATTATTAGTGAAAATATTATGATCCCCATAAACATATTTATTTTCTTTAACTCATTGAAACGCTTCATACAAACATTTTCCAATCAGCTTGTCTGTTGTAAAAGTTTACTTATGTCTTTGACTATTCAGCATGTATTATAATTTATTCCAAGGGTGTGATTGTCCATCTCAGTTTCATGGCAGTTTCCCTCACTATCTTCATGAAGCTCTAAATGTCCATAAATAGAATGGGAGAATAGCTGGGTCAAATAGCATATATTTGCATTCATAAGCACATGGGCTTGAGTTTGTAAGTTTATCGGTAAATGTATGAAGAAAAGCTGTTCTCAAATTACCCTGAAAACAGGAAAACTGACCAAATGCTCAGTGCAGGTTTAACATGTGTCCCTTTAGCCCAGTGAGGCACCGGAATCCCACATTGTCATGATCCTATAGCCATTCTTCCCAGGTTTAAGACAAGCCAGGATATTTTGCTGCTAATCATATCTCCCCCTAAGGACTACTCCCTTTGGCAGTGAACACAGCTGGATTGAAAAGCAATTCAGGACTTGCCAGAATGCCTGTCAATTTCTTCTGCATTTTCCAAGCTCAATTTCAGACAAACAGTACCATGATGATATAGCAAGTACTTAATACCAACACTTCAAGCCTCAGCAGAGAGAAACAGAATTGACGGTAAGACCCTTAATCAGGATGCATGAACAAGCAACAATTCAGTTTACACTTGTAGAGCTGTGCTGAGACAAATAAATCTTTCCATAAAGCTCTAGAAGCTGAGCTAAAAAAAAAAAAAAAACAAGCTGACCCATTTTGAGCCCATAAGTTCAGATAAACCAAACCTGAAAGCTTTGCTGTAAAACTTAAAATCTCACATTCTCACATTTTCCAAGTAACATTGCTCCTTCTGAGCCTTTTTGTCATTGTGATGGTTATGACTTTAGTTGCTGTTTCAGATAATCTGAAAACATCACACCTAAAGCATTGACAAAAAGACAGACACAATTCTAGTAAGTCCCATCACAAGGGATTACATGACCAGCTGTGATTTTACCCTTCTTCCCCCCATACAAGTATTACAGAACCCAGAAAGGAGCTCCCTCTCTCATATACCTCTGAAAAGCACATATCCTTAAAGGTTTTACACTGTTCAGTGCCTGAGACTTCCTTCTGTGGACTCTGTCCTGAAATGTACTCTCCTCTGATTTGGTCACCTGTCAGGAGAGGAGAATGTAACTGCCTGATCCCATAGGTGGGGAGACACATTCCTGGGCTTCTATGTCAGAAATTACCCTTGTGTGAGCTGGGTTGTAGTGTCTCATAAAATGCAGTCTGCAAAGCAAAGAGACGGTGTACCAGCTAACACATAACTCATGTTCAAAGCATGAGTCTTAAGAGTTCAACATATATGTAATGTCACTCCCTGCAGCCTCAATTTTAAACTTCTATTGGCATAGGTAGCAGAAATTCATTTATGGATCCCAGTTTTCCAAGTTTTCCCTCACTCTACCAATCAATTTCAACCTCAGCTCAAAACCACCTCAGTGGGCAGTTTTGCATGTAGGCAAAATCAAATGCTGGCTGGGGCAATAGGATACAGAATGCTGCAAAATTCCATCTTCATGAATACTCACAGAGTTGTCCACTGCCTGACTTCCAGATGAGACTTTTAAAACAGAAATAGTACTAAATCTGTGTGTCTGGGAGTAGCAGAGCTTCTCTTCCTGTTCTGCACTCCCTGTGTAGCATATTTGATTAAAGGAGAGCAAGACAAACACCTACATTTCAATGATAGTGATTTAAGCTGAGAAAAGTTGAATGATAATGTCATAACACCATAACTACCCTAGAACTGTGCTCCATGTTTAACAATAGCTGTCTGCAGTGCCATTAAAATAATTACTTTCAGATTTGCCAAGTCTTTTATTATGAGAAATCCTGGCCACAAAAATATTTTAAACCATTTTTCCAATTGTTGTAAATTGGTGTACCTTCACTGAAGTCACTGCATGAAGATATGACCTTTATGCTCAAAACATTCAAAATGTACAGCAGTTAGGTAAGCAGACAGTGCTCCAATAATATCGGATGTTATGACAAACGGCTCGAATTTGTTCAGAGAGGCTGAAGTTATATAAGCTGACATGCTTCAAAGGACAGAAAAGTGTGAACTAAATGCATATCATGCATGGGGTACCTTTCCTAAGTCTTTAGACCTGTTGCAGAAGTGCAAGTCAACAAAATGTTGTCACATGTCTGAATATATATAATTTTAAAAATCTTGACTCAGAGGACAAATCTAGACTTCATTTCTATTACCACCATTATCAGCCTCCCACATAGTGACAGCCTGATGTCCATAGCATGTTACTACACCTTTCTTCTCTTGAAATATGCTTAAATGAGTAAAAAAAGTGCTAATGTGATAATCTGAACTTGTCATGTCTTATTGATATAATATCAGCAATATGTATGTCTTTGTTTTTATCAGGTCACTACCAAAGAGTAAATAGTACTAACTGACCACTCTGTCTCCTAGAGGCTGTCCTAACTTTGATGTATTCTCATTTCTAATGTCAGAGGCAGAGCAGTGACGTGGTGGTGAATGATGACTTTTCAATCGATTCTACCATAGCTCACATAACACCTTTTTGTCTTCATAGCTTTCTCTCAAAGCCAGAAGAGAACTACTCAATCCAGCTCCCTGACTGTGCTGTCTTTGAATTGCTACCTTATGCCTAACTGACTTTGTAAATTAATTGTGTTACGGATGTAGCATGACTTCACCCACTAATAGGCATCAGAACATCCACAAGAACAGTTGGGAGAAGGCAAATGAAAGAAAATGGAAAAGAGAGAGAGAAAAGAGAAAGAGAGAGTCTGAGAAACAATTTATGAATGACATGGGAAAGGAAATGTTTTCACATTGACAACTACAAAGAGTCTGAACAAGAAAAAACACCTCTGTCTAAGGTATGCTCATATCCAGGTAACCTCCCTGTTAGTTTACAAACTTTGCTTCCATTAATATTGTTTTCCTGTATCCTCAGTGAAGGAAGCCTATAAGGACTTCCACAGTGTAGCCTTTTCTTCTGCAAAAGCAGTGTTACAAATTTCCTCCTCTGTTCAGTTCCCTGTTATCATGAAAACAGCTGATGGCACCTGTGGTGAAACCATGGATCTGCCCGGTTCCTCTTTTATTTATCATTAGTCTTTAGACATCCTCAACTCCTACTTGAAAATAGCTAATAGATTTAACAGATCTTAAAAGAAGAGAGTCTGATAAAGTAGTGCAAACACAAAGCCCTCATTTTCTTCAAATGTTAGACTGAAAATAATTTCCTCGTTTCTACTCTTTTTTCCTCTATTTAGTCAACAGAAGCATTGATCTCAAGTGTATTGGTTGGTTATTCCACTGTTGGGTTCTTGCTGCAAGAATTCAAGTTGGGCTTCTACAAGCTTGGATGTTAAATGCTATACTTTCCTCTTAAATATTCCTGCTTGGACAAATCTTACTCTGCCCCTAATTTTAATACAAGAATGGCTATACAGAGTGATAGCCAAAGTCTATCTAGACAAACATCTTCAATGCAAGCTGCAAAACTTTGCATCTTTTCATTTATTCAGTCTTCCATTTGTAAATAAAGGCCATTTGTTATACCAACATACATTTTCCTAAGGTTTAAACACCACACCAGCAATGCACTTCACAGTTGGTTTGTGTGTACCATCTGGGCTTTGTATATAAAAAGAGGCACCTAGTCTTAATTTTGGAAGCATTTGCAGGAGGATCTATTACATACTATGCTGGTTTAGTCTGCTTCATGTTTGGAAGGCAATAATTTAGTAGTATTTCTAGGACCTGGCAGTTGGTGTGCCATCTGGGGTGGCAAAGACTCTGCATATGGGAGATGGTATGGTCCCAAATTCTTTATCTCTTTACCACCCTTCCCACTAAAGGAAACTTTCACTTAAAGAAGCAAAACTTGTTATGAGTGTAGTATGCTGTCACAAAGGTGAAAGGCAAAATATATATATCTACTTGTGCGGTATTGTTCCCTCACAATTCACTTCTAATATGGCAAATAAATGTTGTTTGTAATCACCTTAATAGCATTTTTCTCAACTTCCTCCCCTTGTTCTTGTTGACACATTTTTGCACCACACAAAACTCCTCTCTGTTCTTGAAATTTGTACTCTTTTGATGTTTGGAGACTACCAGGTACTCTACTATTTTTCAGTTAAGCATACATGGAGAGCTTCTTATCAGGTAGTCTAAGCTTCTTCATATTGATTATTAAATTCATGGCAGAAAGGTATTTCACTGCATGTACAAATTCAGTGTTTTTAGTCTAGCCTATTATAGTTTATCCATTTAAATCTTCACAGCATCTGATCATTTCACCATCACTTCAGTTTCTTCCAGTTCCTTTCATTAATCATTTCAAGAACCACATTTTATGCTTTGAGTGCCAGAGCTGTATAGACTCGGTCTGTTTCTGTGCTCAAAATTAAATAACTCTTCTGAGATATTACTGTAACACCTTATTCCATGTTGCATTAATACATACGCACCTATAACTTCACTTGTTCTTTTTGTTGTCCTTTCAAGTTGTTCCTGTTATCTGCCACAGTTATATTTTATTCTCTCATCTTTTCCAGATTGTTAAATACTTGTTCAATATTTTCATCAAATTATACCAGCAGCGGTGCCTTGCACTTTTATAATTTATTACTTCATTGTATCAATCTCCTATGCATTGTTTTGTTTGTTCATCATAAGGGCATTCAAAGTTCCTCCCAATTTATATCATGGGTAGATGTTGTTAATGAGCTGACTTATTCTTCTTTCAAAATCAGGAATGAAGATGTTAAACAAGTCTTGATTTAGTACCAGTGTTGCAGTAAATGACTATGTATCTCCCTTCAACTTGATCCATCAATATTTTTTGTTTATGGCCTTTGAGCTAATCTCCAATCCATGTGACAGTGCACATATTTGTCAATTTGAATTAATTGTATGAGTTTTCATGGATGCCATATCAAATTCTTTACTGAAGTCAAACTATATTAGGTCTGCCATTTTCCTTTCATTTGCTTATTTGGTAATGTTATCAGAAGAAGAAATCAAATTTGTCTGATAAGATTTATTCTCATAAATTATGCTGCTTATTACTCATGGTTCTCTTATCCTTCAGGGGTCATGCCGTACCTGTAAGTGCTACACACTAACTCTGATTTGACTATTTGCCCCCCGAAAAGAGAATGCATTGAGCAGTATGTGATTCTTGGGGACCAATACTAGGTTAAGGATCTGTTTCAACACTAATCATCAACAGTCTTTTCTATTTATTTCAGTGAATTTTAGGTTAAATAATTGTACCAATGATTGGGTTATTTCTTTCATGTATTATGTATCTCACTTTTTTATTGTGGGTTAAAGAAACCCAGCAAAACTAGAAGAATCAAGTGGAAAAACACAATGGGTTCTTTCTGTGAATCAGAGGAAAACATCAGCCATTCCCAGCTAACGGACTATGAGCATTTTGAAAGGTTCATTGCACAGGAAATAAAATCATAACCATTGTATATGCTGCAAGTGTTCATGGCCACAGCTGTTGCAGTTGCCTCCCTTTTACCTGACATAGCAGAGATTAAACAAGAGACCTCCAATATGGAAATAGATTAAACAAGATACTTTATAAGCCAGACTCCATAGATAAGAGCTGTTAACATGATCACGACTTCTGCATTTGGTTTTCAATAGACAGAGTCTTTACAGGGAGGGAGACCTCTTCATTGTCTGTTACTTTAGCTATGCTACTTTTATCCTATTGCTACGATGACAGAGGAGAGGCAATTAACAAACAATCTCCCAGGTAAATTGCAGGTCCTCTGTAAAGAAAGTGGTATGGCCAGTGGTCTGGCCAAATGAGGCATATGGGCAGTTTGGATTAGTTCTGATGAATCATCCTCCACTCTGGGTCAGAGCAGCAGTTGCCTGACAGGAGCCTCCAGCTACCTGTCAGATGCAGTTTCCTAAAACATAATTCTCCCCATGTCACATTTCTGCCCCACCACACACCTTCCAGCCTTTGCCCTTCACATATTTCTTTCTACAATGAATTTCCATTTCTCACTGTTTTTCAGTTCTCTTAGGTGAGACAGATGAGAAGACGGGTAAATATTCTTGGAACTGTTTCATTCAGCTTTAGACATCTAAAGGATAAGTGGTGAAGCCCAGATTTCCACTCTAGGCTCCACTTAATTCCAGAAGCCCTTCTAGTTTCTGCCAGACAATCTGATCTGTCCCAGAGGCCTATTTTGCAATAAAATAATCTCTGTCTAGAGTTCAACATCTCCAAAAGATGATATCCATCTTTTCCACTACAGTGATGCAAAGGAACTTAGAACAATGAACTACATTTTAGATGCCAAAGTTATGGTACATGAATCCTACACAGTGTCTCATAAAGGCACATAAAAATAATGTCATAAGACAAACAGATAAAGGTCTTTGTGTCCCAGAAGAGCAACTCCTAGTAAATGATCTCAGCTGAGTGTAAGTCTCAAATGATAACATTTGCCAGCTGCACAAATTTTGTGGATATGTTATTAGGGGATGATGATATCAAACCATCTACCTCATGGTATAAATAGTCGTATCTCTATCAATTCCACTAGGACCCTATTGATTAATACATGCTGAGAAGTGATTTGAATGTTTCAGATACTGTAATAGTCTTCTAGTAATACCATTACTTCTGGTGTAGGAACGTGGCTGTTCTTTTTTTTTCTTTTTTTTCTTTTTTTTTTTTTTTGATACAGCTGTATACACAAAATCAATTTCATGATTTAACCTAAAAATCCCATTAAAAGACCACATGCTTAAAGGGTTTCTTTTAAAGAATTTTATACATCTATGGGGTTTTTCCTCTCTAGAGCTTAAACCTACATACTGGAACATTTTGCTTGTCCACAATTTATCCTGAAAATGAGTGTGCGGAACTACAAAATTCTCCCCCTCCCTTTCTGTGTTTCTTTCCCTGTTGTTTTTTTTCTATCAAAAAGGGACTTATTGTACCTGTCTAGCTTTAGCTCTGAAAATGTATGGGCCAATCTAAAATATATTGCCCTTTCCCCCGAAACAACAATTGATACAATGTAGTCCAGTTCTACTTACATAAAACTAGAGAGGTTCGTAGTGATCCATGACCTTGTAAGGCTCATTATTAGATAGATACCAATTTGTCATGCTGCGCCTAGCTATCAGCTTTTCTAGTCACTCACTTCATGCTTCTAGTGGCAAATTATATTTGACTTTCAATTTAAAATCCAGGGTACTTTAATGTAAAACCTCACTATAATAATGGTGATGAAGCAGCAGGGCATGCAATTTGACAGAATGGATTTTTCTAGTTTATTGTGGCAGATTCCCCTCCTCCAGCACCCAAAAGGAAGAAAAGAAGGAAAGAAAGAAGAAAGGAAAGAGAAAAAGAAAGCCATCAGTCTTGAAACCCTGGTGGAAGCTGGCAAGACAGCACACACAGCACCAGGTTATCACTTAAAAATGGAGACTCTACTGACCTAATGCAAAGCTTTTAGAAATCTTTACAAGTTGCTCACTAAGCACAAGTTAAGATAAATTAGATGCATCATGACAAGCTATAATTCATGAATAAAGATTTAATTCCTTTTTAATGAAAAAAAAAAATTGTTCATACATCTTTTGCTGAGGTGCTGAACTTAATATATGTTAGACAGTTCCTCTCAGACATAAGTAATGCTGATCTCCTTTGTCTTGATGCCAAGCACCTACCATTAATGGTGTCATAGGCATGTAAACCCTGATAAAATGGATGTATTATTCCAGTAGTCTTTAATGAGGATTATTTTTTTTAACAATGGCTTGTACAGGATACAGGGCTAGGAAAACTTCCCACTTCAAGAAGGACGTACATTGATTGTAGTATTATGCTTTGGGGAACACTATATTTTTATTATATAAACACAACATGGCATGCATTCCAGCTGGACAGTATGAAACATTATTGAACATGCTTAATTTAATTCTTTCTCTCCTTTCTTTTTCTACATGTAGCAAACAAAGATCACTCATACATGTAAAATATGAGCTGCATTTTGAATATGATTCAGTTCATCTAAACTTGGTCACAAAAAAATAACTTTGTGTAAAGCCAATTATATAAACCCCTTTGTAGAGCCAATGGAAAAAAAAACCAAACCACACATAACAGCAAATATCTAAGGATAACCCAGCCAAAGTATTTTAGAGTGGGATTAATCCCAACCAACTTCAGTCTTCTAACAGTTATGCATTAGGGGTCTAGTAGTACCTTTAGATCCCTTCTTAGACAATAAATAGAAGTAAGCATTTTTAGAAGGTGACTCATTTGATTTATCTTGTACACCTATTTTAGGGTAAAATTAATTGCGCTGTAGGGGTATTTATTCCTGTAAAAGAAACTATTAAGAGTCATTTGTTCAGACCTGTATGTCCAGCTTCAAGACATAAAGGTTAGCATAGTTTACACTCAAACTCTCAAAATCCCAGTAAACCAAAATCTTCCAGGGAAGCCTATGTCTCTCCTTTGCTTATCAGTCTAGATGCCTAATTTTTAGATAAATAAGACAGCAGGCAACAAGATTTGCTTCTGAAAAATCACATGTATAATTTCTGGGCGTACAATAGCATACAATAAATAAAAGCTTTGCAAAACCTGGAACTTTAGCTGCTAGGCTCAAGCATCCTCACACTGAAATAGTAATTCTACGCTTTGCATACAAAGTTTTGTGTCTGACTTACTGTGTATTACACCAGACTGAGCTGTGCATAGCAGCTAGAACTTTAAGTAGCAAAAAATTCAGAGAAGAATTATGGAATCATACAACAATTTATGTTGGAAAGCATCTTTAAGATCATTGAGTCCAACTGTTAACCTAACCCTGCCAACTCCACTGCTAAACCATGTCACTAAGTACCACATCTACACTCACCAGCTGTGTCAGGGTGTTACCTTCCACACATTCCAGGAACTTCTTTGAGTGTTTCCTCTCCACTGTATTTTATTTCCAGCATATGTTTGTCTGATTATGACAGCATAAGTGATCTGAGATGGCTTTTTCAATGACAATGAAAATAAGGTATCTAGAAAAGATTTAAGGTTTTGGTTTCTTTTTTTTTTTTTTTTCATCTAGGTAACAACTCACAAACTTGTGTGATATAGCCTTTATGTGAAGGGTCTTTGAATCAGCTAGTTGTGAACCCAAATTAGGCTGTTACATGCAGTTGCAATCTAAATAGAAATGTTATTGCAGGACAAGGCAAGAAACAGATAGCAGGGCTTGAAAACATATATGTGGATTTTCTGGAAGAAAAATTTGGAAGTTCTATTTTAAATAAAATAGATTGTCTGATGATTTCCAACTAGTAAGTCCACCCTACATGTCTGGATATTGTTGCCATACCTTTGAATTCACACTTGGATCTGAGCAGCAAGACTATACAAAAATTTGCTGATTGATCAAATTCATTTTATGACAAAGAGGATATATTCATGAAATTCTTTGTCCATTCCAGTTCCACACCTGCACACTTTTTCATGTTCTTTGCTATATGCTGTGGGGTAACACTGGTGAAGATTACAGACCTAAATATGAATTGATTTTTATTTCTTGTTTATTTTTGATTAGCATGCAATACATTTTCTGTGTTACATCTACTCCCGTGGTAGCTCAAAATTTTTCACAATACCTCCTGGTGAGTTGCTTGGTTACATTTTGTCCCTTTTGTGTTTTTTTTTTTCCAAGCATTAGCTGAGCAATTAATGAACAAATAAAGAACAATCAAATAAATTGGAGTCGCTGTATTTTCCTCTAGATGCAAATGTGAAGGATAATTTTTAAAACACTTTTATATTTCTCCTCATCCTCTGGGGATGAAGTACAGGCTTCAACATCTATATTACTCATTCCTGCTGGCATCAGATGTATGCCTCAAGGACTTTATTTTCAGCTCAACAGACAAGGTTTTAACTACATGAACTCATCTCTAAATAGAAAATATAATATAGCACATTCCAGAAAATACTTCACAGGTTATTTTGCATCCATAAGGGAAAGAGATTAAAAAAAACCCTAAGAATTGATACCTTCTTTTCCACACAGACCATTTATGGGGGTGAAATTTCCCCACTGATTTAAGATTTCTGCTAATAAAGGATGCTTAATACTAAATTAGATTAAACAAGTTTTAACATTAATCCACATGTTCAGATAAAGTCCTTCTCAATTTTACTTCAAACCTTCCCAATATCCCTGTTACAATATTGCTTCAAATTCTAGTTATTCTTGTAACATTAGGCTTCTTCATAAAATCTAGGGGTCCCATCTTCTGGAATTGAATAGGGGAACTTCAGAATTTTAAAATATACTGCTACCCTGTTTATAGAGAAAAAAAAATAGAAATATAACCCAATGATGTTATAAAATCATGTAATAACTCAGATGTATTTTCATAAACAGTCTCCACCTCCCCCAAGTTGTGCTCTTAAGACCAGATTTCCTTTTCTTACAGAAACTGACCTTGTAAGAGCAGCCCTAGGATGACAACTGGTGCAAATTGTCTTGGAATTTCCACTTAGTTCATGTGCTCTTAGTATTAGATTAGGTAACTTTGTTGTAAGGCACATTGGAAAAAAATATAAATCTGTGAGCTTCTGCAAGTTCAGGAAGACAGAATGGAGTCAAAAGGTATTCCCATGCTTCTGGGACTACTGATGAAGTAATGAATGGGTGCAACCAATGAGATTAACTCTGTTACTTTACGTAAAGTAGATATTATTTTCTTGGTGTTAGAACACATGCACCCATCTGACTACAATAATGATAACATTAATCCTGAGTTACTCTGTCGTAAGAAAACAATTTCACCTTATGATTAGTTTCTAGTTCTTTTAAGTGCAGTGAGAGGCTTGCAAACTCACATGCTGGCGTCCAGCCTTATAATAACCCAACCATGAAGATAACTAGCTGCAGGTAGCCAAGAGTGTTAGCTTAAGTGTGAATTCACTCCATGTCTATATGATTTCCCTCAGCATGGTTCAGTTGCAAGCAGCGATGTGTTGACACTGTGGTTAGGATTCTGCAAACTATAAAATATTGTTTGCTGCAGTTTTATCCCAGGAACAATATCGACATATTTTTTAAATACTTTGAATAAATATTTCATTCTGTGCATTACAGTGTCATTTCTTCCACAGGGAGAAAAAAGAACCTCCTTGATCTGCGCTGGCTGAGGAAAAAAATAAACTTGATTGCAATAATCTTGCACTTGCACTCTGACAGAGGTAAACAGAATTAAACATTTCAAAATTTTTGGTATGTTCTGGATCTAGAAACAACAATGTTTTCCATATATAATTCCTAGGGAGGAAAAGAAAGTTCAGGGTTCAGACCTAAGCATGAGAGTGAGGAGAGTTTTTGGTCTTGGGAGAAGCTGTGAAGTTCTGCTAGTGGTATAAATACTGTGCTGACTGGAATGGGAGTTTAAACATCTCACTGACATATAGATACCAATTGGGCAACTGAGGTTAAGTGTCCCACACTGGAGTGAATTACTCCCTGAGAGTTAGACAAGATGATTCCCACTTCAAATACTATGATTAAAATTTATTTTCTCTCTTTTTTTTTTTTTTTTTTTTTTAAACCAAGATAGCTAATACAAGACTAGTTAATATAAATAAACTAATGGCATAATCTGGTCAGAAAGTTTCCACCTTTCAAGACTTTTTGCTAGTCCATCTTCTTTAGTCTAATTTTTTCAGAAGAGAAGCTGCATTTCCAGAACCCTTCCAGATTCTCCTACTGACAATACTGATGGGGCTTGCAGTCCCTCTGTCTGACTGCAGCAGTGCTTCTAAGATAGGCTCCCATAGAGCAAGTATTCAACTAAGACCATCTCTACTCATAAGGTCCATTGTGTGGCTATGCGAAAGCAATGGGTTATATTGTTGCTACTACCATTATAGTGGCAATTGACTCGAAGAGCTAACAAGATGTTCTTTGCCTGTAGTATAAACCTTTTCCCAAAGACCAGTCCTCTATCCAGACTACTTCTATGTACACCAACACAAGATGTCATCTAAACCCAGCATTAGATGCTCAGTAGAAATCTTGCTCCTGGCATTGCTTTTCTGCATGTGCAGCATTGCTACCATAATGTTATGTCAAATTACTGGAATAAACAAGTGGCCAGAATGACCAGTGTTCAGTCATCTCTCAGAGCCACCTGATTACACAGAAAATATATTAAAACCAAAGGAAACTATTAAATGGACTGTGTATTCTGGCAGAAGGGAAGAAGAACAACTAACAGTTGCAGCCAAACCTGTCATTCCTGAAACTTTTATTTTCTTTTTCCCAAATACGATATGCAGGCTGGTTTAGTTCCAGCTAACTTTTATCAAAAGCTTTGCCTCATGGCTCTTTATATGGATTCACACACTGTTAAATGTTTCAGCGCAAAGCAAATGGAAAGATTAATTTTGTGATGTGGCACCAAAAGAAACAATTTAGAGCAGGGATTAGGGATTGGACTAGCTCAGTGAAACTTCTGGAACAAGTCCATTATAACTACAGAACATTTCACAATAACCGTATCAGTGATGGCAGAAGAGACAGCCTTTTTTAGTGAAATTGAGAAAATTCATACAGACTTTCTCCCACTCCTCCTTATTTTTCCAGAAGAAGTGAGAAGGAGAAAGGCTTTACAGAACTGAAAAAAATGATTGTTGGAAATAGAATAACTAGAAATTATGAGACAGATACTATTAACGAGACAGACTGAGAGATTGGTATTTGTCTTTATACAAAAGATACAGAGCACAGCTAACTATCCAGTGGTCACAATACAACAACTAGGGCAGGATATTTTGGCAGCAGGCATATCATTAAACCTGCTTAATTTTCTTTGTTCTTAAAAGCTGTTGTATCAATTAGAAATCCATGTCTTTCCTTTCTTCAGGCTTGACATTCTAAAGGATATTTTTATTTAAGCAGAAGGGAGCTGAAAAACTAAACCAGCTGAAGACAGTAATGATAATTCCTAGATGAATTCTTTCTCTTTCATAAACACATTCACAGAGGGACTTACTCAACTAATGGCTTCTTATGTCCTGTACCCTTCTGTACAAGCAGCTGTTAAAAAAAACACACAGTTACATAAGTCCACTGCAGCCTCTTCCTTTCCTTCCCTTACTTATTCCTTTCTCTATCCCATATCAGTCAGCTATGATATGCTCATTCAGGCTCAACAGTGTGGTGTGAGCCAGGAAATAGCTGTGCAAACAATGGTAGTGCAACCAGCCTATGAACCTGGACATCCAGCTGTGAAGACAATGTTTTAAATTAAAGAAAAACTCACATAGCTTGCCCTCTTTCTGATGTATAAACATTATGTAAGACAGCACTGATCTTAACAGCAAAAAACCATGCAAATAATGTCATTATCTCATTAGCTCCAGGATGAATTTGTCTCAGTTTTCCTTGATATTCACTATATAGTGTGTAGTCACCACTATTTTAGTGTGTCATGGAAGGATGTCACCAAGAACCATGGTTTGTCCTCTCCTCTGTGCACAAAGTGAGATTTATTCCTTCTAAACTCCACAGACATGCTTTGAACAGGAGCAGAGCTGTCCTAAGCTCCATGTACTGAGAAGACATAAACACTTCTGTACTATCATTACAGTACAGGTCCACAAGACTAGGGTCACCCTCAATTTCTTTAAGAGAATATGTGAAAGCCCCTCCAAATGTTAGATGATATTAGCAATTGTAGTAGGGAAATGCCTGAGAGTAGTTGCTTCATATTAAAATTTATTCTATTATTAAAATAAAACAAAAGGATATTAATAAAAAGACTCTTTGTAAATTAATGTTATGAATTAAAAGTCCTCCTAGTTGTTCACAGCATGCCTTCGTATTTTTTGATGACTAAATTTCCGTGCCTTCATGCTGATTGCTCCTGAAACACCTGGTAAACAGGATGTAGCATATTCCATTCCCTTTTACAAAGACTTAAAGTCTGAGTAATTCAATCTTAGAGCAGAAGAATCACTCCAGTACTGCTCATTGCTGTTGAAGATTAATTTTTACTAGCCACTTAGAGGGCTAAGGAGTGCATTACAGCGAACGCTATTATTCAAGTTCAGCAGAATAAAATCCATCATTTCTGAGCAGGGGGAAAATGATTTTTATTAGAGCCTTTCACACAGCTCTATAATTCGGTGACATACACCATCTCTACTTACTCATTTTCCATTGTAAATTTTATCTTGTGCAAGAAGCAAAAAATTCATTAGCTTGCTCGAAACGCTTCTTAATGAGTGTGCTAATTGAAAGCATATTAATGTAGTTCACTAGCCTCCCATGTTTATTTCTTGAGAAGGGACACAAATTTGTCTTCTTTTGTGTGTTTAATGCTAGCAAGACTTTGTTTAAAAGAGAGCAACTGTGGTACCCATTATGCTTAAAAAGGTTAAAATGTTAAGAAACACATCACATAAATGCTTTCTGAAGTGTATTGGAAAATTAGACTGCAGCATAATAACATTTCCTCTCTATTTAATGGGTGAATGAAGGGGAGAAGGGGGCTCAATCTTATTAGGAGACATTCTCAGTGGTGCCACAGACTCTGCAGACACTTAATGCAACACATGGCAACCCACTTTCTATTTCTTACTCTGATTCAGCAAGCTCAAGTACCAGCCTCATTCTAAATGTCTGAGCAGTGCCACTGAAGACATAGTGAATTATTAGAAGATACACTAAATTATCTTCCTAAAGTGGGAGCCTTCATTTGGCTATAGAGTAGTCAAACAAATTTGACTAAGTCTGGATTTTTAAAAAGCTATTTGCTTCTAAAGCCTCCATATTGTTATTCTAATGGTTAAATTTATCTTCATAGACTTATGATGCAGTTTGTCCATTATTAAAAATGAAGAGTCTTGCTTTTCAGTCAGGCAGAACATGCCCTTGCCTTATTAGCAAGTCTTTTTAACAAAGCAGGTTTTGAAATACTAACTTCTCTCTGAAAATGTGCTTTGAAAATAGTCAGAGATGCATGATGAAATGTGTGTTTCTTTTCACAGTCTGCTTGGGAAAACAATTTTTTTTAGATCTGCAGCAGGAATAGAAGGAGCTTGAGTTCATAAGTGAACTACTTAAAATTTTTATGAAAATAAGGCAGGGGAAAGGGACAAAATTCCCTTGACATAGTGGAAATCACTTTAGGAAATACAGAAATAGTGACTCATGCTCCCTTGGTTCAATCACAGATTTCTCCCCTACCCCAGTCAAAATAACTGATACCAAATTAGTTCTGACCTTAGAGGCATCAAAAATATTTATTTAATTTTTAAATTTAAACAGTTTTAAACAGAACTGTCCAAGCACCAAAAAAAAAGTGAAAAATTTGTATCTCTGGATATAAATATAGCAGCAAAGAGCAAGCTCCTAATTTCTTTCCACTTAGGGTGGCCACTATGTCCAGCAGGTGAAAGGGAAGCTGTTTCTATTTGTCTCCAACAAGAAATTCTCAGTTGTCACTGTTCAGCATCCAGCCTCAGTCATGGCAGCTGATAGGGAAAGCCCCAGAGGACAAGTCATGGAATAATGAAAAAGCTGCTGAGACAAAATGGCCCGAGGATGTAGATTTTTAAGTTGTACCTTTTTTTTTTTTTTTTTTTAATCACTTTGGTTAACCCCTACTCTGTCACCTTAAATCAATTTCCACTTAAACATCAGGCTCTAAGTCTAAAGAATATATACACCAGGCCAGTGCAAGCTCTCAAGGAAAGTAGGAGCCAAGGAAACACAACTGCTGATTCATCTAAATAACTGTTACGAGGAAAATCCAGAAGTAAAGAAAAAGGAGGATAAGCAAACACTTTCCCGCCTACTGATACTGTATCTACATCAGTGATTAACAGGCAATTTTCAGAGTTGCAATCAAACACTTAGTGCTAGAGGCTCATCTCAGATCTTGTGAATGAAATAGGCCTTTTTTGCAAATTTGTTCTTGAAATATCATGAAGACTTTATGACTCCACTTTAGATTATAAGTAGTTTCAAAAGGACGAATTCTGATAATTTTGCTCAATATAAGCAATGCTTAGCAATCAATCCTGCTGAAACTTGTATTCATATACAAGGAAAATAAAGGTAGTAAAGTGTAGCCTATGTTCTTTGGCCCTTCTAAGTTGTTGGTTTTTTTTACGGTCAGGACTAGAAATATAAAAATGCAGGTATTTAAGTTTAATTTAATAGCTTTAATACATGACACATTTTTTTAAATTAATTTTAGTTTGGAGCAGAGTCTCAAGTTGGAACATGAGTCCGTTCTTTTCTTAGCTGATCTGGAAAACAGATTCCTCAATATTTCTATTCCCTTCTGCTCCACCACATCACACTTGCTATATTTAGAAGTGATTAGATTTATTTACCTTGCACAGCAACTCAACTCAAATGAGTACAGAGATGAACCTGCTCTTGCAAATATCTGTTTACATACCCTGATTTCCATTTAAGTAGTGGCCAATTAAACCTTTGTAAGTGGAAGTAAGCACTCATAACCTTTGAAGTTCTCAGGTAAATATGCAACATATATGAACATTGCAGGTTACTGCTCCCCAATTAGAACTCAGAGCATAACATCATTGTCCTTTTGACAATGAAACCTGCCTGTCACATTTGCAAGCACATACATGAATTAAACATAGCACCTAAGTATAGTGTTCTTGCATCTTAGAGTTGTGTCCTAGAGCTGTTCAGTCTAATGCATTATAATCATGCGAAGGAGAGCTAACACACTGCTTCACATCCTGTCTGTGCTACAACCATCATGCAGAAGAATCGCCCAAACTGACAGGGATCCTCCAGTGACATACAACTGGGAGAGAAGTTCTTGTTGGGTGGCATCCAAGGTCTCCTTATAAACTGGCAATGTCCAGCTGCCCTTGCTTGCTGCTGTTCACATCTGCTTCAAGTTAGTTAAGGCTGTTTGCCTGCAGATCTCTCCCATGTACCCAAGGGTACCAGCCAGGTGCTCAAACAACCACAGATGAAGGGAGTGAGAAACTAGCTTGATTCCTCCTTTTCAGTCCAAATCCTTAGATGCGCTTCATGCTTTCAACCATGGCAGAAGCTCTGAGCCAGAAGCTGAAACTCCAGAGCTATGTAAGCACTGTTGTAAGCCTGGGTGTGGATGTGACTGGGTCAGTGGGAGACAAAGGCAGGGGACTGGAAAAGGGAAAGGGAACAGAAAGAGTACTGAAAAGACTGTGCCTAATGCAATGTTTTGGGGCAAATGCATGCTGTTCCCTCTCCAAAGGTGCAGAGGAAGCAGCTGTTGCTTTGCTGCCAAAGACACTGGGGACACATACCATCCTCAGAGTCCCGTATCAGGCTGCTTGCTGGAGTTAAACAGCATCTGTGCTGGTTTGAATGACAGCACATTGCCTCCAGGAACTCCTGCTGGGCTGCACACCTCAGCACTACTTCTAAGCCAAAGCAGTGACGTATGCACTATCTAGCCCGGAGATGTTTTTAATTTGGTTTGATTCCTCTCAGAAGCAGGATTAGAAAGCTGGAGTTCAAGGCCCCCTGCCTCATGCCAACACCACTGTAACTCACCTCCCTCATACAACTGTGTCGCTGAAGTTGAAGGAGACCTCTTAAACAATAGGAAAAGGGACAGCAAAACAGAAAGCCAATATACTTTTTTTTTTTTTTAAAAAGCTATCACTTGCAGAAAAATATGATTCAGGTCTAGACTGCTGAGTTCCAAAGACAGACAACTTAGTTCACATGTGCAAGTTATTCAGTCTGGCTTTATATAAAAAGTTCCCCCATCAGAATGAACACACTTTAAAATCAACTCTTCTTTTGAAAATGTAATGCTTTTCATCTGGATTGAAATGAGCATAGGCTACTTAGAGTCAAAAAACTGGTATAATGTCACATGTAGAGCATGCACTGACATCGTCTGAGAAGTTTTATTTCTGAACAATTACAAAGGAGATGTGTAAAAGCTAATGTGGAAGCCTGTCCAACAGCTGTATGGATTGAATATTTGCCTCATTCTTTGTCTTAACCTCTTGCTGCTATTATTAGGATGCCCGCTGGGTGTAGGATACCTCCATGGAAAATGGCATCTGTTGGAATTAATCAGCACTGCTTTAGGTGCGCTCTGTTTCTTCCTCAAAAATAAAAATCTCTAGGAATCAACACTGCTGCCTGTTTTTGAATGTCTCCCATGGCCTTATTAAATGTGGCTGTGGCGGCAGAAATAATATCTCTCTTTAACAGCATATTGCAGCATTTTAAAGAGCACAGATGGACTGAGATTGTCAGTCATGCAATTCAGCTTGAACAAAGCAAGTCTTCAGAAGAAGCAGCAAGGGAATGATCTGATAGAGTCACTGGCAGCTTTGTTATGGCAAGGAAAGAAGATTTCTAGTAGCAGTCCCTAAATAAGAGGAAATCTGTGTTTTCAAATAATATTGTAAAAAAACCTACCTTTGTAAAGCTCATTAGAAAAATAGTCCCTCAAGACCAGGATAAATAAAATCCTAAAGGAGCTACACTTTAGAAGCACTAGGGCAGGCAAGGAGTTAAGATCTTGTATTTAGGCAACAGGAACACAAAGCATTCCTCACTACCTGAGATAATCAATCATTTTGATTAAAATTTTGCTCCACAAAACAGGCAGGATGCTACCAGCCCTCCGGCCCAAAGGTTATTTTTTGCATGTTTGTAGCACTCTAAAAAGACAAAAGCTGTGTGAAGGCTGATGCCTGGAGCAGCAGCTGCCACTGTGTCCTATGGTTATATTTCCTAGAGGGAAAGGAACATTTTTGCAGCAAGATGTAAGCCACTCTGAATACTGAAACTGATGGTGATCTAGTGCTTCCTTTCGTAGGTTAACTGAGCCCCAGAAAGCCTCCTGCATGGATAAGTAGCTCACCATCTCTTCCTTGAACTCTGGGACTAGCCTTGGTTTGACATGTGTGTAAGACTCACCCCAGAAGACCACAACATGGTGTTGCCTCAGTAAGGCTGTGTATGACCAATACCATGTGTGAGTGTAACCATCTTCTACTGGCAGTCAGACAATACAGCAGGGCACCCTCCCTCCAGAGCTGTCACAGATTCTAAGATTCTCAGTTAAGTCCCTTTCTTTTTTTTCTGTTAAAATCACTGCATCTGTCTGCTAGCATACTCCTCTTACAGGATGTATCCACACTTTCTCCTGAGATCACATCCCCAACCAGGACTGGGCAGCAGCTGAGCCCAGGCTGCAGGTAAAGGGTCCCATGGGGTTCTCAGCCACACTACCATGTCTATCCTTCTTCTTTCCAGCCAGAGGAGAGCCAGGCATGCATGCTGGATGGGGATGCCCATGTATTTCAGAGGTTTTCTGGATGATCAAGAGATTAAGACCTTAGGGCTAATGAAGCCCACATAGAAAGGAAGGATGAGTTGAAGCCACTAAGAATGTAAGCCAAATCCAAAGGGATATATAACCACAAGTTACAACCCTGATGCATCCACCAGTTCTTCAGCATCTCAGTAAAACAATTAGGGACACGTCTACATGGAAGTGAAGGAATGGTAAGACTGTTTTTAAAAAGTTGTGTGTAAAGGACTCTAAACTGATAATATGCATGTTTTAGCTCTCACTTTTCCTTGTATAACTATCAGTTCTTAACAGCTCTGTCCCCTTCAAGGGTTTCATCCATGCCTTCTTTCATTTCTTTGCTGAGGGCATGTCTCCAAGGAAATTCAGAATGTAGCCTGAATCTATCTTTAATTTATTACATTGGACCTTATTTTCCCAAAGGTATGAGTTCAAGCATACTGTCAACCTCATCTTTACATTTCAGCACTTGTGCAATGTATTCAGCATTTAATACAGGTCTGATAGCTGTGTATTTGGGATATGGAAATGTCTCAGATGAAACCAAATGTTTACAGAAGTTCACTTTGCTACTGAATAAAATGACTCTCATTTCTCTCTGCTAAATAATCTGTGAGGTGAGAACAAGGTTGTTTACTGTACAAATGCAAAACAAAGAGGAAACAATAACAGAAGAAAATTCAGACCTGAACACTGGTAGAAGTTGCATGGCAGTAGGTAAGCAAGTTAAAAAAATTGACATCTAAGGAAAGGAAACTCTTTATAGTGACTTGTAAATGTGGAAAATAAAACAGCTTATGCTTATTTCAGAACAGTTTTTCTATGTATCTGTGACAATTTTTCTATGTATCTGTGCACTGTGGCAACTGCTCTGTCAAAGCTTTTATTGGAGACATTGGCAGATCAGTCAAAATGTAGAGTGCTTTAGCTCTGCAGATCTCTGGCACCATTTGAAATTATTTCCTATTCATATACACTATATGTCATGCTGTGCACATACATAGATGGTATTGGGCACATTCTGGGGTCTTCACTTGCTTCAATCTCTGCTCCTGAGCACACCCAGATAAGTTGTCCCGTTATGAAAAAAATTACATCATTAGTTAGCTTTTTGTAGCTAAGGTGTCTTGGGAATTTGTAATTAATTTTCATTCAAATAATTTCCATTCTAAAGCAATTCAAGGCAATATTTAAGTCATTCTCTGCAGACAGATTCTGTATGGATGGCAGATGTGAGTTCATTCATGTGCTCAAGTCCAGATCTCAGCAGGTCAGAAGTGGAGGGAAATCAAAAAATGTCACAATATTTATTATGCTCAGTACAGTTTTATTCTGTCTTCAAATGCAAAAATCATTTACACACATAGCAAGAGCTTGAACTGTTAAGGACCTGCAAAGTGCTGCTAGTCTAATGAAACTTCACACTTTTTTTTTTATTACCTCTGTAGAGTTTGTCTTCTTTGCTTGCCTCTTGCTTTTCAATGGATTTACTAATGTCCAGACTATAATGTGTCCTTTGGAGGGTACCAGATGGTGAAGATATTCAGTCAAGCACATGGTGGAATAGAACAACTAATATTGTATCATCATTCATGAAAATCCAGTAAAACCATTGTCATATCACTGTTGAACTAGGAAAGAAAAATAACTATCAGAAGACTACTGTAACTGTAGTAAATACTGCATCTTAATCAGAAGCAGCTTGCTTCCCTTCCTACTTTTAATTTAAGACAAGAAACTGTTTTTATTATGTCAGCTTTAGGAATACATAACTAAATAATTCCAAAATTTAGTAGAAAAAAATCCCAGGTGAGCTTCATCTTCAGCCAGGTAAGCCTTTGGATGGAAGCTCTGAATCATATTTACAATGGAAGTCACATTTCACTCTCAGCTATGGAATTATTTTTCTCCATATTTTATTTTCCCTACAAATCCATAAAATGTGTCAACAATCTGCTCATAAGACAGTGCCAATTATATAAATATATCCCACAGTACATAAGGGAAAACTTCCTTGGAACACTGTGAAATCTATGAATGATATCTGTGTGCTGATACCAGTGGTTGGTTTATGTCATGATACCTGTTGAACTTCAAGATAAAGTTTCACTGCAGAAAGAAGCTGAAGAAGATAAATTGTGTAACGAGTTCTTTGCATGCACATGAACTACTAAACAGTCTATTGTTACTAGGGCTCATCACTTTTGTAATCCATCCTGTAGGGGGTCAGTGCTAAAATTAAATTATACCTGCCTACCATTCTCAATCTAATCAGGCTGTGAACTGAAAAATAAAACAATTAAAATTAGAGACAGGCCAGCCTCCCACTGTTTATGATCTCATTCTATTTGTGAAGAGTAGGTGGAAATTCACCCGTGGTGAGCATTTGGTTTATGTCAATTTTTCTTGTTATTACAGCTGGGGCTTATTTTGCGAACTGTTTGCAGCTATTTCTGCTAAAAATAGGTGGATACCAATTTAAACTTCCTGGCGATATTTCAAGTCAAAGTATCATTAGTAGATAGTTATTATGCTGCATTTTATTGTAAGAGATCCTGCCATGAAGCCAATCTATACAAATATAAATAAAGACAGTTAGAATTACCTTCCAAACGACTCTATTGGAGGTTATTCACGTTTGGTTTAGCAAAACAAGCTAAGCTATTTGCAAGAAAAGTTATTAGTTGGAGGAGCACAGAGGTAATGAGACTTCCTAAAACTCCTTATCAGGTTAGACTGACACTTAGATCAAGGCTCAATTTTGCCTTTTTTTTGCCTCAGCCCTAAATAAGAGAACTCATAGTTCTCCCTTGGTTTCCAATGAATATAATTTCTTTTATCACTCCTCCCTCCTCTGCTGTGCAGTCTCATAACAAAATTAACTTCCCCACAAAATCATTCCCTCACAAAAAAAAATGGTGACAATTCTATGCAAAATTCCATATCTTCTAATGACAGCAAGAGCTGAGATCTGAGAAGATCACGTAACAGTGATTTGGTCACACTGATATATGTAGATTCCCAGTTAGCAATCACAGGGTTTATGTCTTGGCCTGTGAAGATCACCTCAGACCCAGCTGCCATTGAAGTTTTCAATAGGAACCTCAGAGTAAATTACTTCTATAATTTCCAGGATCTCCATTTTAAACATACGTGCTGATTTTGTTGTTAAAGTTGTTAACAGTCAGCATTTCTTGCCCATCAGTAATCATCTGCTGTTATGGTATGTGAATTCTGAGACCAGTGTGGGAATACAAGATCTTCTGTTTGGCTGTGGCTCCTCATGGTAAAGGGATCTGTCTACTGTCAAAGTCAGTAGAATGTTCAGGAGTCCCAGTGGTGACAAGGTTATTAATAACGTGTCTTCTAAATATTGTACTGTGAAGGGCTAGCTAGTCTAGCAGCAGAGTCCAAGGTATATCATTAAAGAAATTGGATCCAGCCCCATTCTTTGGTCCTGAAGACAAGATGGTTAGGGACAGACCATCTTTGGGCATTTTCTAGCAAGTGCAAACCAGCCCAAGCCAAAATGATGCCTGTTAAACAGTATACAGAATCATCTATCAGTGCTTCTGTCTCATGCATTGGTCTAGTCTAATCTGCTGGAAGAGTCATAGCTAGAAAGTTAGTGTATGTCTGACAATGCATAGCAGAGTTACCCCTTAGCTCATTAGACCCATGGAGAAACAAAGCACGTTAGTGGAGTTGGATCCATAATTGTAGTACCATTACCATAGTAATAGAGTTATGTTTCTTCTTGGTTTCGGATTAATTCCTTTAGATAAAACCCTGTTGAAATAATTTTAATATCTCATCATGATGATTATTTTTGTTTCCCCTTGGTAGAGGAGGACCAGATTAGAGGCCACTCAGCCAAACTGAATATCCATAAATCCATGGGCCCCAATGGGATGTATCCATGAGAGATGACAGATGTTATTGCTGTGCCATCCTCTATCACCTTTGAAAGGTCATAGAAAACAGGAGAGGTGCCTGAGGACTGGAGGAAAGCCAAAGTCACTCCAGTCCTTAAAAAGGGAAAGAAGAATGACCCAGGAAACTACAGATTGGTTAGTCTCACTTCCGTCCCTAGAAAGGTGATAGATCAAATTGTTCTGGATGTCATCTCAAAACACATGGAAGAAAAGAAAGTTATTGGGAGAGGTCAGAATGGAGTCACCAAGAGGAAATTATGCTTGACCAATCTGATAGCCTTCTGTCATGTCATAACTGGCTGGCTAGATTAGGGGAGAGCAGTCAGTGTCATCTACCTTGACTTCAGCAAGGCTTTTGACACTGTCTCCCACAGCATCCTCATTAGGAAACTCATGAAGTGTGGGTTAGATGAGTGGACAGTGAGGTGGACTGAGAGCTGGTTGAGTGACAGAGCTTAGAGGGTCATGATCAATGGTGCAGGGTCAAGTTGGAGGCCTATAGCCATCAGTGTTCCCCAGGGGTGACTCGGTGTCCCCAGGTCTTATTTAACATATTTATCAATGACATAGGCGAGGGGACAGAGTGTATCCTCCCAAAACTGGGAGGAGTGACTGACACATGAGAGGCATACTGCCATCCAGCATGACCTGGACAAGCTGGAGTGCTGGGCACAGAGGAACTTCATGAGGTTCAGGAAGGGTAAATGTAGGGTCCTTCACCTGCAGAGGAACAACCCCATGAATCAATATAGGTTAGGGGTAGACCTGCAGGAAAGCAGTCCTGGGGAGAAGGATCTTGGAGTCCTGGTAGAAAATAAGTTAACCATGAACCAGCAATGTGCCCTTGTGGCCACGAAGGACAATTGTGTCCTGGGGTGCATTAAGAAGAGTATAACCAGTAGGTTAAGGTCCTCCCCCCTCTATTCTGATTTGGTGAGGCCACATCTGGAATACTGTGTCCAGTTCTGGGCTCCCCAATTCAAGAGGGACAGGGAACTACTGGAGAGAGCCCAGTGGAGGGCTACAAAGATTAAGGGACTGGAACTCTTGTGAGGAAATTCTGAGAGACCTGGGGATGTTTAGCCTGGAGAAGACTGAGAGGAGACCTTATCAAGATCGATAAATATCTAAAGGGTGGGTGCAAGAAGGGTGGTTCTGGACAATTTTCATTGGTGCCCAATGACAGGACAAAGGGCAACAGGCATAAGCTGGAACATAGGAGGCTCCATCTAAATATGAGGAAAATATTCTTTACTCTGACGATGATGGAGCACTGGAACAGGCTGCCTGGGGAGGTTGTGGAGTCTTTTTATCTGTAGATATTCAAAACCCACCCAGATGCAATCTTTGTAATGTGCTGTAGGCAAACCTTCTTTGGTGGGGGGGGTTGGACTAGATGATCTCTAAAGGACCCTTCCAACTCCAATGATTCTGTGATTCTGTGATTCAATTCTGTGATTCTGTAACTCATCTGACTTTAGCTGTCTAGTAGTTAAAGACCCAGTGTAAACTAATGGTGAAGTTTACTTTGCCTCTCTACTGATTCTTCCTTCCTATCCAACTTCCTTTTTCATCTGGAAAGCATTTCTGGAAATCTGTGCCTATCTCTGACCATTGTGTAGAACCCCTCTTTCAAACAATTGAAAGTAGCTGAAATAGGAAGAGGCAATGGGAAAAGAAACCATTGTGATAACATGAGAGGAGGAATATGAAATCTGCCTGGTATCACAACTCCAAGAGCTAGTCTGTGTAGAGGAATTCCTCTTCAAGGACCCTCTTCAAGTCTGTAAGGCTGGTTTTCAAGAAAGGGCTTTAAGTGTTCAAATGTTTTGGGTTTTTTTAAAGATTTTAAGGTTAAGAATGCAGATCTAGTGTGCTTAACTTAAACATTTAAGCAGAATAGTTTAGACATCTTTTTCTGTCAGCATAATACATAGAGACAAGTTAGATGCCGTGGGATAAAATACATAAAATTGGGAAAATTATTTCTTATTCTCTCAGCAGTTGCTTTCTTTCATCAGGTGCTTATAGCACCCACCCTTAAACTGAGACCTGGGTGCTAGGATCTCAGCTACATGTACAAACCTAATACTGCTATAACCAAACAACATGTTTACTCATCCTCCACAATTCACTTAAAAATTGGGATGAGATTAGACTCAGGAAAGATTAGGAGAACAGAAGTCCAAAGTAGCCACAGAGGAAGAGTCAATAGGATGCAAACACAAAATTGATGTTGCGGAAAATGTTGTGATTGCACCTGTTGCAGAAAAAAATTGCATACTTCCTAAGGAATTCAGCAAGGAAGAGATAACAAGAACCAAAACTGTTTAAATTGTGTAAATGGAGGAGTATTTTCAATGCCTGTTCAGAAACAAAAGGATCTTACACATTTTATAGAAGCATTGATAACAGCAGTATCAATACACAGAAAAGACATTTTGTTTTGCACAGAACAAGAGAGAAGGAGGGTCTAAAATGACCTCCACAGTTGAAAAATATGTCAATGAGTATTGTTCATGGCACATGCAGGGAATTGGAATTGGCAGCCAACAGGGTTTCAGAAGAAGGGTAAGGAATTTGGTTTTATTTCTACAGCACTTCAAGGGAGGCAGAACATACAGCAGCTCTTAAGGGAGACAAGGCAAATTTCATGAAGGGAGAGATGACAATGAAGATATTGATGTGAGAGTGACTGATGTAAAAATAGTAAATGAAATTTGTCTTTAGCTGATCTCTTAAAGAGATATTATTCCCTAACAAAATCCTACATCTAACAAAGGAAAAGAGATTTTTTTTTTTTTTTTCACTAAGGTAGTGGAAGAGCAGCCAGAGAAATAACTGGAAAACCAATAGTTTGCAATCAAAATACTCTACATAAGAAAATAATACTGAAAAGGAAAATGTGATCAGAAATTTAATGAAGCTTTAGGAAGAGTGTGAGGAATGGGGAGAAAAGAGGGAGGTCAAGGCAGTCATACTTAATCTTCTATTTGAAAGAGTAATTAAGATATTTCATAGAGAGGTGAAAGGCTAGAAATAAGGAGTGTTTTAAGAAGGTGTCAAAGGCTGTAATTAAGATAAGGACAAAGGTAGACATGCAACTCAATTTCATTATATGCCAGTTACAGGGAGTGGCAAAGCAATAGAGTATTTTTTATTACTGTACTACTAACACAAATTTACTTCTTAAATTTAAGAAGTGGCTCCGTTAAATTTATTTTGCTCTTTCAAGTGCAGAGTACATCATATTTACATAAATATATTCAGATGTTTTTGCCAAATCTGTCATGCACTGATATGTTAATACTCCAGTCTTTTAAAAATTTGTATCATTGTGATTCTATAGCTTATATGGCTATAGATGATTGATCATTTAATACCTTATAAAATGGAGTATAAAAAATGCCAAACTGGAATTGATACTCTTTCTACTTCACTAAGTAACCATATACAATTGAAAGTTAATTCTGTAGATGACTGACATAAGCCAAAAAAAAATATTTGTTTGGTAAATTAGGGATGGCCCTAGACATTCCAGTATGAGCAATTCACACTCATACAAGAGGTTGCAAGAGGAACTTAGTTGTTCAGCTCCATCATGATTCTTCCAAACTTCAGTCACTGGAGGTAGATGCCAACTGTCAGACATCAAGATGTGACAGCTTTGCCTTGGATATTCTTTACCCATTACCTGCACAAACCCTTGGAAGTCTGGTATGAATTGTGCAAGAGACTAAAGCAAAACAACACACACACACACTAACTTAAAATATCACTCTGCTAATTTCAGACTGATGTTACACTTTAACAACTTAGACATACTTCTTGTCTTAGAGTTTCAACAGCTGGATGGATAATCATCACTCCAGGAATAATGCTTCCTATCATTCAGTTTTGTCAAAATGAATTCTCTTAGATTAATGTCTTTTTATCCTTTTTTCTTTTCATTCCGCAAATATCCACCATTGCTTTTTAACATGACTTTTTAACTCTCGACAAAGCTGGTAAGTTACTTTTAAGGAACTGCAAATCTGCGTGTTAGTATTTGGCAGCAGTCAGCTGTGTTTATTTATGTGTTAGAAAGCAAAATAATGGCCAATGAATTCCACTGCCACTGGCAGTTGAAGCTTCTCTAATACGCTTCTATTTCTGCCTTAGTTTAGGGTGAAACACAACCAAATCTCTTCCAGACAAAAGGCGCTTCTGTCAGTGGACTGTTTCACTGAGATAAGAATAAAGGAAAAATAAGTCTTTACGCTTTTAGCACAGATTGTTTACCTTGTGATAGATGTAGGCAAGTCTATCATTGGCAAAAGTTGCATTTCAGTTGACATGATAGAAAAATATATTAAATATATTTTCTTTTTTTTCTTTTTTTCCCAGTAAACTATGACCAGGGTTAACTCTTTCTGTTACCTCTTGTTTTAATGCATTAGCCTGCTTTTTTTCTGTTGCTTTGTTTGTTTTCTTCTAAAAAAAAATCAAACATTTCTGTTACCATGAAATGCAGTCTCTTTGCTGCTAGCTCAGTATCAGATTTTAGCAATTACACAGTCGTTTCTCTTCACTGACAGTTAAAGTCACAGGGCATAGCTGCCATTTACTTTATTGAGACCAGGATTTTAACTACTTTGTCTGGACTGATCCAGCCTGGAGAGTCTTCTGTATCATCTCTGTTATTCATCTTTTGAAATCAATGTAATACCACGCTTCCATCCAAAGCAGGCCAGCACTCCCCTAGAGAGCCTCTGTTATTCCTAAACACAAGCAGAATGTTCAGCACTATTTCAGTAGAAAATAAGGATAATCCATGCTTGAAAGGTCATGAAGCTCTTAGACTTCCAAATTCAGAGATCTCAGATTTAAAGTTTAATACTGCAAACATACTTAAAAATTTACATACATGACTTCTGTCACCTTCAGTGGTATTTCTGTTCTTAAGCAAATAAATGTGGCTTTTCACAATCAGGGATTAAAGAGATAAAGTGGAGAAGTTGAAAAATTTGGGAAGCTGAAAGAAAGCATAGGTTCTGAGTAAAGTGTGTAAGTACATAGGTGTCCGTTCAGATATTTTATTGAGTGAGCACACACAGGTGTAGGAGTGCTGACTGAAATATGTCACTACATTATCCAGCTCCAATGGCCAGCCTGCCACTTCTAACTGTTAGAAAAAGTGGTTTCAGAAAAAATCCAACTCACCCTATGTATATTTTGATCAGTAATATTCACAAGGTATTGACATTTCAGAGAACTTAACTGTCAATATCTACCAAGTCCCTCTTGAGTTTTCTTATGGATGTAGAACTAAGCAGATGTCATGTTCCCAACATCAAGGCTAATTCTACTGCTTAATTTTATATCTTTGCTTGAATCTAGTACTAAAATTCACTTAATAAACTCCCTGAGAATTTAAAATTAAGAAGGTAACATATTTTCCTAGCCCTTTGCAGAAGTTTTATTATTGCTCCTGATGTTTCCTTGAAAACATAAGCCTGACATTCCCACTAGTCATAGAAATATTGTGATCATGCAGTAAGAGTTTAGTGAAGTTGCAAGGAAAAGAAATCCTCATGTTTTAAAAAGTATACCAGGTAACCATGATTATAGGCCATACCCATATATGGACATTATATTTCTTTGGTTTCATAGAAGAAACAAATAGCACACTGGAACACCTTTAAGGAAATTCCTGCCTTTTATAGGACATTTGACAAAACTTGGATTAATGGAGCTAGGAACCCATCCAGTGATGGGCAAAGTCACAATTACAACTTGGAGAGCACTTTGCAAACTCAAATCACAAAGTCAATTCAGTTTTTAATCTCAACTTTTATCTGAAGTACATATTCAGTAAGGCAAAACTTCCACTGATTCTGCACATAGTTTAGCTTGACTAAGGCCCTATAAATTGTGCTATGCTGATTACTTGGAGCTTAAATTATCACTAGAATGAGTTACTATATCACTAGACTAGTTTTGTGGCTCTCTGACACTGCTATATTACAGACTGATTCATTTTCATGTGGATTTGTTATTGTGTCATTTAATACTATTCAGTGCATTGTAGCTCACTTAAAATATGTTTACTACCATTGAAAATTAAAGGATGAAGTTTGCCACAGAGGTTTCTCATATGTCTACGAACAACAGCAGAGTAAATGAATGACACCCTTCTTCCAGTATCTTAGCATTGTCCATATTGTGCTATGTGTGTTGTACAGAATATATGTTTCTTCAGTAGAATATGGGCCAGAGAAAACCCTGCCTCTAATAAAATATGTAATCCCTTTGCAAAATGTTTCCTAATGATGGAAGACTAAGCTTCTGTATATAAAGAAAATATTGGCTTACCAATCAACCATCTGGTGTATAGTGGGAATGGTCTGAGTAGCTTTCTCGGTTGGAACATTTGGAGAATGAAGCTACTGTTGCTACAGCTCATACTGTTGGCCATGATGTTTGTGATAATGTTGTAGATTTACCAGATGTCCTGCAAATTCCTGGTGTGGTAGTGTTTCCTGCTCCTACTGAAGTCTTCATTATGTGGTGGGTTTATGATTGCAGTCATTTCTCACAAAGTAGGAGGGAGCTGGGAACTGTGTCCAAGCACAGCATGGAATCCATCATCCACTCACCATTCAGTTTGCAAATCAAAATCTATACCAACATGTTGCTTCTAGATCTCTAAAAATTACATGAGAATACATGTAAAGAATTGACTAATACCACTGGCATCACTTGCTGGTTTTCTGAAGTACACAATGCCCAGTGCAGATGCTTACACATCTGTCTTTATGTAAGCATGCCCAGCCCTTTCTCCTACTTTCCAACTAGCAGGCAGGAATACAAATGGGAGCACTAAATGCTGTGTTCACTCATTATGCTTAAGAAGTGTATCTGATGTTTGAATAACTATGCTTCACCGCCCTGCTCCTTTTCTGTTACAGTAGATTAATTAAGATAATATATGATGTAAAGCTGAGCACCTAGACTTTGACTTAAGAAATTAACTCATCTCTTCTCCTTTCAAAATAAATAAGCATATGTGCTGCCTTCTCTCTTTTTTTTTTTTTTTTTTTCTTTTTTCATGAGCTATATGAGTACCCTTAAAGCAGAAATGGAGACCAAGGAACATATCCACAGAAATAAGGGTATATCACAAGACTCAGCAAATGTATCAGTCTGTTTTTATCTAGATCCTGATATGCTCACCATTCTTGTCTTGAACTGGTCAGTCACCACACTTCAGACATGATGGCACCTTACAGGCTGTCACTGCTTGAAAAAAAGTCAGAAAATGCACAGATTTAGAAATCCCAGAATGCGTCTCAAAAATAATAATTAATATATATATAAACAATTATTAAAATTATATAAATATTATTTACAA